>BMAW01043682.1:0-13924 GCA_019974015.1 Nephila pilipes | reverse complement strand
ATATATATATATATATATATATATATATATATATATATATATATATAACCTTCGAAAAAATTATATGTACATAAATACTATTATACATTATTATATGAATTTAATACATATAAGTCATTAGTTAAATTTGCAACCTATTTAAAAACCAAATAACCTCAGCATTGCAAAAATCAGGAGAAAAGAACACAAGTGAAACAGAAAATGGAGATAATGTAATTTAATACTTTCCCACACTTTGTAGAGGAAAATGTGTGTTAAACTAGTTTTATGGATCCAACCATCTCACTGCAGTTTTTAACAGTATCATTAGGGGTATATACAAAAGAATAATCAAAAAGGACACAAAGAAATCAGGACATTACAATTGAAGTAAAAACATTTCAAACATAAACTATATTCATTCATTCACATTTATAAAAAGCAATTCTTAAATCCACACTCACACACACATATGTATATAACAATATATATATGCGTGTGTGTGCGTGCATGTGTATTTTAAAATTTATAAACTATGAAAAATAATTCTTACTCGGCTATTATACAGACTGAAAATGTTTCAGAATTTCTAAATATTATTTATGTATAATAATATAAGAAAAAATGTTTAAAATGTTTAAAATAAAATAGAAACTATTTTGCATTATAGACAGGAAAAAAACACTTTACAAAAGAAAAATTAATAATTTTTAAACACTTGGCGCTTTCTCTTACATTTCTAAATTTTGGAATTGATTAGCTGTTATAAATTTTCTTGATACTATTTATTTTCTCAAGGAAAAGAAAATTTCCACTTAAAATTCTGCAATTTTGAATTTTAAAATAATGTTTACAAATTTTTGGCACTATTATGCTTGTTTCATTCAATAACGTTATTTTCATTAGCCTCAAAACGTACAAAATTCGATGAATTTCCCTAAATTTGGTGAGAGTGTCAACTCTAAGGCTTCTTTGGAGGTTTTACTGAAACGTTTCTAGATGCTCACTGGAGTTGATATTGTAGACTTTGAATTCGAAGTTAATACTATCTGTACTTGTTACTTCGTTTAAAATGTTAGTTATATTTCAATTTGAAATTAACACTATGTTAGTTAATCTATTTAATATGTTATTTAACGTATTTGGATATGAAGTTATATTACATTTGTTATATTTGTATTGATTAATATTTTAGTTAATTTATTTAATTTTGGAGTTTTTGCGTTTGTAACTAAGTACGTTTTTTAATTCAGAGTTTATGTTTGTTTTTTAATTTAAATTTTTGAATTTGGCGTTTCTATATTTATTAATTAATATGATTAAATTTGATGTTAGCATATTTTTTTCAGTATTTTTTATGTGTTAGTTAATATGTTTAAAATAAAAGTTTTAATTTTTGTTGCTTAATTTGGTTGTTAATTAATCTATTTAATACGTTTATTAATATGTTTGAGTTAGTATTTTATAATTATAATATTAATATGTTTGAATTAGAATCTATATATTTGTTAATCAATATATGTTTCAGCTCGGAATAAACACATTTGTTTGTTAATGTGTTAAATCTATCAATTAACATGTTGGAATTTTGAATTTATATTTTTGTTACATAACACATTTGAATTCTTCGCCTTTTACATATTTGTTAATTAAAACATTTAAATTTGGAGTTAATATGCTTGTTGAATTTTACAATTGTTAGATTATGTATATTATATATATAAGAAAAATTATCAACTAGTTTTTCTAACTGAGACTTCTCAGTTATTTTAAATGTACAACAGGAGGCGATAATATATCACAAATGCTTCACAATGGCCTTTTAGTTAATCTATTTTAATTGTAGTATATTCTAGTATCAGTTTAATCTAAATTTTGATTACATTACAATTGAGAGGAAAATTCCCGTGTGTATAAAAGAAAGAAGGAAAGAAATATCGGATTTTTTTTATGCAATATGATTTGCTATGCTTGTAGAAGATTTTACGTGATTTCCTTTTACGAGGTTTTTCTTTTCCTCCGATCGAGATACTAAAAAACCAGACAAGTGGTAGGAGGAAAGAGTAAGCCTGAGGTGAATGCACATCTCTCTGACTATAACTTCTACAAAAACCGACACCATCTCGCCATTTCAAACTGAGCTGTAGGCACGTAAACATTGATTTAATTGAAGGTCCCACCAAGTGCGAGTTGCGTAGTGTTATTCTCTTTCTTCAGGCAGAAAAGAAATAATGCAGCCAGATTCATCGAAAAATGTGCCGAGTATACGATGAACACCTTATGAGTGATGATAGTGTGCGTGGATGGTGTGGACAGTTTAAAAGATGGGAGAATTGACGTTCACGATGAAGGGAGGCAAAGATTCAATTCTGTTCAAATTAGGAACAGCAGGAAAGTTATGATTTCGGGTTTTGGGAACCAAAAAGGTGTCTTGCAAGTTCAATTTATTTAACCGGGAGCAATGCAGCCGTTTATTGTCAGACATTTCGACGACTGTGAAGAGCCATGCAAAACAAAAGAAAAGGAATGTTGACTTCTGGAGTAGTCCTCAATCAACATCCGCTCTCACAATGCTGCTGTAACCCAACAGCTTCTGGAGCAGTTTAAATTCGATGTATTTGATTATCCTTCGTATAGTGGTATGTATTTGATTTGAACGTACTTCGTAGGCGTATAGCAAAGATTAACTCAGCGCTGAATGATTTTCACCTCATCCTTAAATTGAAAAATTGTCTAAAAGGCTTAAACTTCCAGACAAATGAAGAACTTCGAAACAAAGGGCATATCTATATCATATCATTGGAGGCAACTTCCTTCGGAAAGAGTATCGGAAAGCTCGTCCACCACTGTGACAAATACCTGAATCTTCAATGTGAACATGTTGAAAAGAAACCTTGTTTGTACATAACTTTTGGTAACTAATTCATCGTGTCGTGTATTTTTGTCTTTTTTTTATGATCCATCAGAAGATGAAAATAAGATCCCTTCGTACATTTGTATTAAAATGTTTTTTATTGAACATATATAGTTAAATTTCCATTTTTCGATAAATGTCCAGCGATTTTTAGCATTCCTTGAAAATAACGTTGGTCTTTTAAGATTATTTGATCGAATCATCATCTATGTATAACATCAAAGACGAAGTTTTAGATTTACGAAATTTTTTTCGCAACTAACTATAGAAAATTGAACTCAAGTTTGACACAAATATTGCATGTTATTTTTGTCAATGACATTATTAACGTTTTGAAAAAAATTATCGAAACTGAATCATCATTAAATAAAATTGAAAATTTTCAAAATAATAGATATAAATGCATGTAAGTTGAAACACTGCAAATTGTATATAAATACTAATAGCAAACAAAAAGAAAAATCTACAAAATAAAATTTCCTGTTAATACAATATTTCGGACTCATCGAAATTTCTAAAATAAGAAATAATATTTCTTTGGCTGCTCTTATAAAAAAAAATTTCCATAAATTTTTATTTGCGAATTTCAAATTATCCAGTTACTTAATGTAAAAGCAACAGTAAAAAAGCTGATTAAAACCGTCTCCAAGCCAACAAAACAAATAGAAAAATTTATTTTTGTAATATGCATGCAAATTTCGATTATCTAAAATTTTTTTGTAAATATTTCCATTTAATTTTGTCACATAAGCTATTTTATAATTTGCATTTAATAGAGATTTTTTTTGTCACTCACTTATCTTTAGAGAAGAGGGAGAGAAAAAAAAATCGATACTGTGAATATCTTCTACACCCTCCAAAACTCTGACTTTATACCAAGCATCACTTTATTCATTTTTTTTTTTGGTACTTGGAATCTTTCTTGATGCCCTTTTTCTCATCTTGTCAAGCGTTATCGCCCCTTTGAAGAATTTGAACTAAAAAATGAAAATATTAAAAAAAATATGATTAAAAAATCCGGGTCATGCAAATAGAGTGATTAGTGGTACCATTTTTTCGGAAGAAAAAACAATATCAAAGAGAAAAAAAAAAGCTCTCATCAAGCTTTAAAAAGTGATATACTGTATTTTGATCAAAATTAAACAAACGCACAAAAAAAACTAAAATGCTTGTTTCTTGTCTAACACTCTTAAAGTAAATCTTTAAATCCCGTAAAGGAAAAGACAAGCTCAAGGACGATATTAAGGTCATAAGCGAAAAATAAAGATTAAAAAAATGTTGAAAGAACCCCCTACCCTTTGTTATTGTTCTTAGTAGAGAAAAAAAAATTATTTTCGTTTTTTTTTTTCAGTCTCGATCCTGCCGAAAACTCAACATTCTTTGTTTTTCCTCTGTGCATGAAATTTGTTATCAAATGATCTTGTTAAATAAAAAGACCAATGTGGAAAAAGAAAACTCTAGTGTGAAGAGGAGAGAGAAAAGATGAGATGAAAGTGAGAGAGAGAGAGAAAGAAAAAAATAGCTACTTGTCATTATATTGTGTTTAATAAAGATGAAAAGACCCCGGCAGTTTTGACGTGCGAAAGCAAGAAAAAAAAATTATTTTGAAAAAAAAAATCTTTTTTTTTTCTTTTGACCGAAATGCTCGCACTTTATTTTTTAGCGTAATCAAACTAATTGGGTAGCTGACGAAAAATGAAGTGATCACGTGACACTGGGTCGTTCGTCTTCGTCTCCTTGTCAGATCACGTGATAGCTTTGACAGAAGAGGAATCTTTTAGCACTTTGCCGGTAAAAAACCCTTCGCGCTACCATTCTAACGTCACGTAAATGAAGTGAGATTTGAGGGTGGAAATTAAAAAGATCGATTGTGTGAAAGAAAACCGACAGAAGCGAAAGGACGATTGGAATGATTAATCTGAAAAGTCAAGTAAATCTTTAGAGAATTTAAAATCGAATCAGCAAAAGTGTTCTCGTTCTCTAATAATATATATTATAATTTCACTCATTCTGCCACATAATTGTTCTTTAGCTACAATACCTTCAATATTTTCCATCTGTAGAGAATTCAGGGTTCATCGATAAATACAAACCATAAAAAAAAGCAAAATTCTGAAAAAAAAAAATTAAAAAAATGAAGGTAACTTCTGTGAAAAATACAAAATAAAATAAAATGGAGTTTTGTGAAAAATACAAAACTCAATGAAATAACATTTTGTGCAAAATGCAAGATGCAATAAAATGAAATTCTTTGAAAAATACGAATTTGAATACAAAACACAGTGAAACTAAAGAGCGAAAAAGTATTTCCTTTACATTTATATTGCATCAAAATAATATCTTGCTTCAGTATACTCAGTGTTATCCTTTCATGAAAGACTAAGATAAAGTTGTGATACATGGGGGGGGAGGGGAATTTCACCTGGAAATAAAAACTTTCCACACAATAGCCATTCGTTAAAATGCCTTTTAATATTTACAATATTTTAAAAGTTTATTCTCTGTTTGAGAGATAAAAGAAAGTATCTCTAAATAAAAAATATAAAAAAGTTCTATGCAAAAATTTGAGGAGAACAGATTTAGCCATCCAAGGTGCGCTTTTCTTTTATAATTACTATTAAATTGCTTAATTAAATATAATAATTAAAGTAAATGATGAAATTTCGAGAAATGAACAATTGTAAGCTTTTCGAATATATAAATTAAAGGAAACGATAAATTATTAAAATGAATATATTTAAGCTAATGGGAATTAAAATTAAAGCAAACGATAAATTAGTAAATTGTATATTATATCAGCTACATGTAATTAAAATTAAAGCAAATGATAAATTATTATTAAATTGAATATATTTAAGCTAAATGTAATTAAAATTCGGAAACAAACGATAAAAAAGTGAAAAGTGATTGGTACACCAAACGCCCCACTAAAACAACCCTTATGTGGCTAATAAATATTCTTCGTAAGAACTTCTATAAAGAAAAATAGACTTCGTTCTTATATTTTTTAAACTAGTAGGACTTACTTTTTATGAAACATTTTGAATCTTTCTGTTATTGAGAATGTTAACGTAAAGCTGAGGTACTAACAAAATAAAATGTAATAAATGTTTTATACGAAAACTTTATTTAGTTTAAAAGATAAATTTCTTCATAATTTTTTATACATATTACGATTATTTATTACTCAAGTATTTTCTGTGCCTTTTGTCACATACACACACACTTTCAACAATTCAAGAGAGAGAAAAATCGTTAAATACTAAGTACTATGAAGTAGAGTTTAATGAAAAATTTTAGAGTTTAATGAAAAATTTTACAGATTGAAAAAAAAAAAAGATCCCCCAAAGCTTTAATATTTGGTAATTTATTAGTCCACTGTATAAAATGTATCAGTAAATGAATAAATATTTTTCATTATTTTTTTAATTCCAGAATTCAAATTACAATTAAGATTCCCATCGACCGGCCATTTTGATTTCTTGAACGAAATATTAATAATTTGGAATTTCTATTACCGTTCTCAAATCCATTCTACTTCATCTATTCGAATACAAAAAAAGGAATCTGAAAGAGGAAAAATAGTGAATGTTATTGCGGTATTATATTTTTCCTCAGACTTTTACCCTTATTTTAGCAATTCGTTTGTGGGTTTCCCGGTTAAAAAAATATTCTAAAATATTTTCAACTAAACTGAGAGTGAGTTTCTGTTCTACAGTGCATGACAATATTGAGAAAATTTCAGAAATAAATCTCATGTTCTGATAAGATAAAAATTCTATTTGACGAGTAATAAATACTGTAAATGTTTGTTATAATTTCATTTGGTGATTTTGAGACGTTGGGCTATTCACTTGATAATTTGAATTACATAAAATTATAATTTTTTAAATGAAACGTAATTAGGTAAATTAGATGAAGATAAGAAGTGTCATGAATTGAATTAAGGATAGCGATATATAAGCGAAATAGAATTGAGGGAAAGGGAAGGGAGATAGAGGATAAAGATAGGTTGATAGATATTTGAAAATTGGATTGAAACATCGTAATTAATCGTTTGAATAGAAACGATTCCTAGTTAAAGTACTAAGATTCGAATCTTCTGTTATCGAAAAGTGCTTGAATCGGAATGAGTGATTTGGTAAGTTTATTATTTGAACGTGAACTAGAATTACTCGAATTAAGAGTGATTCGAGAGAGAGCGAACTTATCTATTTTTTGTAGTTATTAGTGTTTTGTCTTGTTCTTAAGTATTTTCAAATGGAGTTTTGAATTGGTTGACGATATAATTAGACTTCATGTTAGCCCACGAGTCAAATAATGAAGGAAATTCATCATAAATTAATGACGTACTAGAATTATTCAACGGAAATTTATGGAAGAGTGTTGTAATTTTGAATAATGGTCAAATGAAAGGATCATTCAGGACCTTGTTAGAGTTTTGAGATCCAGTTGAATATAAAATTGAATATCCTTCTTTATTCCACTCGACGTTTTTTAATGTTATCAGGGCGCTATAGCATAATTCAACTAGAATGTTGCCGCCATTGGAGTCATGATTTTACATAGCAGGCTACCATGTAAATTCTTTTAAAAAAGAGGTGACTGATCTTTTAGATTATAATAGATGCAATGCCGACATAGTTTCATTTGATTTGTTTCAGTGGCACTAAAATACATGTCATACAGTCACAAATCTCCGTTAGATATCTAATACAATAGCAAAAATTGTAACAGATTTAGAACGTGTTGCTGTTGCAAGGAATATCGGTGTTAAGTAGAGTATTTGAGGGTGATAATGAAGCTTTCCAGTAGATCTGAATGTTGAAAAAATGACTGAGATAAAATGGAAGAGAGTTTTCCGAAAGATTTCCCTCACATTATTTGGGTAAAACTCGAAGAAAACCAATAAAATAAGATAGCGGCGTCATTTAATGTTCATAGATATTGTTATAATAAAATGATTAAATTTAAGATAATATTTTAAAAGAAGATAAAATGTGAAAGAAAAAAGATTAGTAGATAGGTTGAAAGGTTTAAAGCAGCACGTTAAGCTTTTCGACCTTTAATCTCCGTATGTGGTGAAGCTTTCGATGTTTGACCTTGACCTGTATCTTACTTATTATTGATTTAAATAAGAAAATTAAAATGTAATGATGCTTTGTATTTTTTGAATTTAAAAAATTTAGATTACAGAAAAAAAAAATTTAAAAATTGTGGGAGATAAACTCCAAAAACAGATTGGATTTTGAGGTAAGTAGCTAATATGCCATGTCTGAGCTAGCATGACAATCACTGCTAGAGGTAAGAGTGGATGAGTGGGAGTATCAGAGCTCGATTTCAGTTGGAACTAACTATTGGAAGTTTCTATAATGATTTTGTAAAAGATTTTCTTTATAGTGATTTCTTAAGAGATGTAGAGATAAATGTTTTTAAGGATTTTAAAACGAAAAACATATTATTTTTGATCTGAAGCAATCTGAAACCAAAAATTTAATAAATGGTCATTTTCGAGAAATGGAAGATGGGCATAAGCCCTGATAGAATTTGTCTAGCTCTTCAAAAGCGTTATTAATTTGGAACATTTCTAAAAGTAACTTCTAGTAAATTCGGAAAAAGGCAAAGAAATTTCGAAGTTCGTTTGACAGCTGAAAAGATATTATGCTTTTGATCGGACTTGCTATTTCTAATGTAATGGGGCTTGTCAGACTCAGAAACCTTGTTCCATCTGATTCTGATCTTCCGATAGGTGGCTCCATATGTTGGAGCCCTCTGGCGTAGAAAAGTTTTATTTGTAACATTTCTGATTGTATTTTGGATTAATCTATTGGAGACTTTTCCTTTTTTCAGCTTTGGCTTAAGGAATCGTGGACAGCTGAGCAAGAAACTGATGTGTGCAACTCCATAATTGGATGATTAGGTGTTAAGCATAATACCAGGCTAAAAGTAAAAGTAAAATAGTAAATTGATGAAATAAAACCAAATTAGTTCCTTTGTTCTTTTTTTATGTTAGATAACTTAGTTGGTAAAGTTGCGTGAATGATTATCGGGTTAAGGTTTTCAATTCCAAAAGCAGACCACAATGCCGCTGAGGCTGACGCACATTAATAATGTTATGATTAAAAGTCTCATTGATTTGGGATGCCAACACAAGTATCAGCTATGTCATCTGACCATAATTCAAAAATAAGATGTATATTGGGAATTGTGAACGTTGAGCAAACAAACTTCGGAGACAGCAGTAGCCAAGTGGTCATGACCTCAAGTTTGTAGCCACTTGTGCTTCAGATGAATCCAGCGTTCTAGACCTGATTCCTCTAAAGACTTATCATGTAGCGGGGATGATGCCTTTAAATCCCCTTATGTTAGTTAAAAGTTTTCACGTTGACATGGCGTAGATGTGGAGAATAGAATATCAGCTCAAATTTCGATCTCGTCATCTGACCGTGGCTTAAAACTACGAGGCGTGGTTGGCGATCCGGTGACCTGAAAGAAAGCTTCAAATCCTAACTAGAGAGCGATAATTCATCGGTTATAATTGCTATAAAACAATATTAATAATGATGTAATAATAACAGCAACAAACAAATTTTCCTGTTCCAAAAATACAAAAAAAAAGCCTTATTTGATTACAAGTTAGATGTTTATTAATTACGTCGGGGCTTAAAGTTTACACATTGACAGTAGATATCAACTCAGGTGTTATTTTCGTCGATTATGTTTGAAAATAACGCGGAATGTTGACTGTATCAAGTGGACTTAAGCAGAAGTAAACGTTCAATAAACGCAAATTCTTGTTCCAACATTTGTTGAAAAATTGTTTTCCGAAACTGCTGCAAAAGAATCATAACTTCCCATTTGAATACACAATGAACAGATCCAAATACTTCTGATTTCTTTCATTTCTCTTATCTGAAGCATGGAAAGAGTCAATGGCTAACAGATATTTTATTCAAACCTACTGCTCCTGTAACTACCTCAGCCCTGGGAGTGGGGCGCAACTAATACACGTAGGATGTGTCGCGGCAGAGTCTCTAAATATTACAAAGATATCGTGTAAGGGGTAAGGGAGAAAAATAAGCAGTTATTGAACTTTGGGTTTGAAGGTTTGTAGTTAGAATTCGTTAGAATTGTAAAGTCCACCTGCTGTTAGTAAATTCGTGTAGAGTTCTCGAGGTTCAAGTAATAATGAACAGGGTTACAAGAATTCTGAAATATAAGTTATTAAGGTGCAATTTTATAGTAATAAAAATGGAGAATTTCTAAGATTCTTTTGTTATGAAAGAAATAAGTCTTTGTAATTTTGTACTATAGTCAAAAGAAATGTTTTTAATCTATAGTAGATTTAAGCTATTAAATAAATTCCTTTTATTATAAGTTATTTTAAACTATTAAAATGATTAGCTTCATGTTGTATAAATAATTATGATATAATAGCTTATATTAAGTAATATCATGTTGATACACAACTACATTAAATATATTTATATATAAAACTACATCAATCAACTCCCGAGACTAACATTGAAACAACATTTTTTTTGCAACATTTTTTTTATTCATCAACACCTTTTGTTAATCACCTTTTAGGGTGATACAATCGTTCAACGCTTTTCCAATTTTTTCCTTTTTCTTTTCTTTTTCGCAAGATCTTTTGTTAGCAGAATAGCATTAAACATTTACTGAATCATCGACCGTTGTTTCTTGTTCCACTAGCACTGAAAAAATCATGACTTGGAAAAACTTTCATGCTCACATTCATGAGGATAGAGTTTATTCCCATATGATATCTGTGTCATCTCAGCAATCTCACGAGACTTTACCTTTACGTATCTTCAGTATAATTTTGTCCTTCACTCCACATTTTCGCGGTTAACTGGCTTCCCAGGTCTACTGACGTTCTGCACGTCATTTTGTGTAGCGACGTTTAAACTCGGCAAACCACCATGTTGCTTTTGATGACAAGAGTCCGGCAATATTTTTCAATCCATTGATTTCACACTTGCACGGTGTTTTTACCATTAAAAACAATGTTTTATCAAATGAAACTCGTTTTTCCATTTTTTTAAACAACACTAAAACGACTTCTCCCAACCTCGATATCAGCTTTGTTTCTGGTCCGATCGACTTAAAATTTTGACACGTTTGACAAGGTTAGTACTCTAGAAAGGACCTGGTTACTGGTTTACTACGAGCGCCATCTCTGGGTTAGTCTCGGGAGTTATTGATTAATGTGTTATATATATATATATAATTATTAATGCTAAATAGGCATAATTTATATATATATGTAAAATTCATATGGAGTTATATTATAGTTAATAAAAATTAAAGCTATTAAATTGCAATTATTACAAAATTAAATTAAATGTAAAGTAAAAAAAAAGCATTAACGTTAAAAGTAGATTATTTATGATTTAAAGTATACAAAATATTATACTGTAAAACAGTCATTAAATTACTGAAAATATAATATTACAGAAATTAAAGAATATATATATTAAACATGTAAATAATCAAAAATTAAAATAGAAAAGTTAAAAAAAATCAAAACAAAGCACAATATATCAAGACCTATAAAGCAAATCTCAAGAGAAAAGAATTAAGAAATCAAATTCAAAAATGAAGATAATGTAATTCTAATACTGTCTCAGACTTAGGACTGATAATAGTTTGCTTATACAAGTATTACGAATTCAATGACTGGAATCCGAATGACTGGAGATGAATTTCATCGTCAGGAATATCTTCAATTCTAAGCAAATTCTTAGGGCATAAAGTAAATTGTGATTTTGCATATACTTGTTTTAAAATTCCTTCAAAAGTTCCAAGTCGATAGAAACCATCCTCTGTCACACTCATTACAATTGTCAATATATTGTGAATCACCTCGCCTTTTGTCGGCGTCGGGAATAGGAACTCGCACAGTAGTTCTCAAAAAAGCAATTTCAGAAGAAAAAAAAAATTCCGAATTCATTTTCTTTTTTTTTTTTGTTTTTATTTCCAGATTGATTTCAGAATTTATTTTACTTTCAATAGCATTTTCAGTTTTGAAACAAAGGATGCACAAAATATCCATTTTATCATCTTTACTAGCATGGCCACATAATATATGAATCTTTTGACAACATTTTTTACATTCAAGTGCATGCTCGTTTCCTTTTAAACACACACAACAGGTATCAGAAATAGAAATCTCTTTGGTAAGCATGTCTTCATCATGTTGGTTTAATACACTATCGATTATAATATCATCCATGATTTTGGTACACCATAATAAATTTGTATTCTCTATCTGACTGAGACTGAAAGTCAATAAGATCTACCCGACAACGGGAATTAAATTCGGAAAAAAATCATAGGTTTCACAACAATGCCCTTTTTAATACCTTTCTGTTTTATTCTGGCAAGGTTCACAAAGGTGGATGTACTGTACAATATCATCACGTGTAACGCTTTTGTATTTGGCTGAAATTTCTTTCAACATTCTATCATGTCCTCCGTGTCCAGTAGCCAAATGAGCTTCATGAAGTATGCGAAATAACTCTCAGTTCGTGACATAATACTGTACAGTACTGACGCCTTCTTTAACAGGATAAGCGATTTTACTTTTGTTTCCGACAATCATCACACCATAGCGATTGAGCAAGCTATTGTCCCTGGGTTTCTTTTTAGTAGTCCTTTTGGCATTTTGAACATCATTTATTAACTTCTGCTAAGTGGTTTCGGTTAAGAAAATATTTTTTTGCAATATTAACTCGAGTTTTGGACAATTCATCGTCAAATCGTTGTTTCACGTCTATAGACTATGACTCCATCTCCAAAACTACAGCTTGCTCCTCCATTTTCATGGAGCACAGTAAAAAATTAATTTTTTGTTGAGCAAATTTAGTCAAATTGCGTATTTTGACGCTCCCAAATAAACCGCACAGTGCAACTGACTAAGTCTAAGCCCAAGGAGATATTTGAAACGAATATTTGCCACGTGATATTTGAAACGAATCGGAGATGTAGTTCATACTTTGCCAGTTTCTCATTTGGCAATCTATAATTAGAATGCCTAGGAAATGTGTGAAACATTAATCGTTTCATACATTTCAGGCTAGTTTTAGGCATTATATACAATGCTTAGGAATTCTGTAGAATGCCTGATTTAAAACTTTACCGGTAACATATATCTTGCAAAAAAATTGTTACTATTTCAGGTATTTATAGCTGTGTACTCAAAAGTGTTTATTTAGAAACACATTGCTCTGCTTATATAAAACGCGATTTTTTTAAAAATGAAAGCAGTGATTCTTTATATATTCCAGGATTTAATTACATATCAACACAAAAATTAACACACTTGATAGAATTAAAATGTTTTAATTTACGAATAAATTTTTACATAGTTTGAAAGAATCGGAATTAAGAAGTGAATATGCAAAATTTTATCAATTACACTGAAATTATTGAAAGAATAAAAAATTAATGCACGAATTATTCATTCTAATTACATGAAAGTTATGTTAAAAATAAACGGGTATAATTTACCCCTTTAACAGGAATATACATCAATTTTAGTGTAAAAAAAATTACACATTTATTTAATTTATTGTATACTCATTCGTATACATGATATTACTACAATTATTACCTTTTACTCAAAAAATAATAAACAACTTATCTTATTATTACCAAAAGAAATTTTTGTTGACGAACAGAATCTTGACTCTTTTCTTTTATTAAGAAAAATCTAAGGATTTTAATTTAAGAAATTTTTTTAAAAAAATTATAAGCTTAGATTTGAAAACTGAAAGATAAAATTTTAGAAAAAGACGGATGAAAGATTTTGATGGAATAACAATTGAAAACTGGAATTTTAACGGTTCGATGAAGTTTTATTTAATCTAATACCATGCCAAGACAAAATAAATAAACCAAAATCATTTCTTGAAAAAAATTCAATTCAATTCAATTTATTAACATTTTTTATTCTTCAGTTTTTAATCACATATGTAAATTTACTAATTTCAGTTTAGTTTAGCC
>BMAW01043662.1:2388-15075 GCA_019974015.1 Nephila pilipes | reverse complement strand
ATAAAAATTTTAATAGATGATCAAAATTAAGTAAATGTAACGGTAAGTTTCTTAAAATAGTTAACGCGTGTTTTTTGTCGATATTATATCCGTATAAAATCATGTTTTGATAAATGAAAATAATAAACTCATTTGACAGCCTTAATAACCACATTTTAAATCGCATATTAATTCATGCATATTGTATTCAATTACTTATGCACATTTGTCTAAATGATTCGATATTTATAATCTGTAACTATTAGCATTTCTTACCAGACTAATAAAACAACAAAACAAATAATCTGTAATTTTAATATTTCAAGATTAGTAAAAAATTGAAGAGGTGATGAAAAAGACACATCTTTGTATAAGTGTAACACTAGCATTTTGTATCGTACTCGTAATTTTCATTTATTTTTTTTCTTTGGATTCAACGAAGATTTGAAGTCATTGGAGCTGTTTATATATATAACTGAATATTTATGTACTTTTGAAAAAAAACATTTTGATTGAAGAAAGTGGGTAGCAGCATATTCGTGAAAACAAAATCATATTGTATTTAAAATGAAGATTACTGATTTCCGATGATAGATACTAACAGAATAAATACTTTTCAGAATAAATACTAAAAAAGATAGAATTTCATTGATTTCGAATTCAATATAATCATTGTAAATCTATTTTGTAGATAGAGATTTGAAATTAGTTTCTGTTGATCACTTTTAGTTTTTTTTGTTATAATCAGTCAGTCTATCAGATAATGCAATACATGTATCTGCAAAGTATCGAAACATTTATTGCATTAAAATGAAAATTACTGTATAAATTATATTATTTAGACATATTTGTTAAATGAAGTTTTGAGCTACACTAACCCAATACATATAGTCATTGCTTTATCAGTTGGCAGCCACAAGACTGGATAAAGCAAGGATATGTGATTGAAATGACAGCGTAACTTCTGTTTACATTGATACTGTTTGACAATATGTTCTATGTTCAACGATCCAATCGCATTCCACTGAGGCATTAGATTAGAGGATTGTCCTAAATTAGTCCCTCGATGAAGCAGCACATTATCCTTATGTTGCCTAGCAGTTGCTGGTAATTGCACCATATACTACAAGGCAAACAGGTTTGGAGATTCGCAAGTCCTTCTGTGGTACTTTGATTTTCTAATACTTACTGCCGATGTAGTTAATTGCTTCTGTGGCTGCGTTAGTGTCGAGTTAATAGAATTCCAAGTGTATCTCTATTTTCATTCTTCTATAATTCTTAGTACAAATCGGATTCATAATTAGTAATGAATGATCTTCCTTAATAAATTTATGTTTCCTATCACATGGCATGTTCCTAAGATTTAAAGCACAAATAATAACTTTAAGGTATATAATAAACGAAATATTATTATATTTAAAATGGTTGTTATATAAAAAAAGATTTTGGAGGAGAAAAATAAATTACACTTCTTGATTATCAGTTTAATTGAAATCTATTATCAAGAAGTTATTGAAGTATTCGAACTTAAGTTGAAGGAAAAAATTAGTGTTGAAGTACGTATGGAAAACAAGCATTATTTAGCGTTTTAAAATAAATTAAATTACCTATATCGAACATAAGTAGTATCATTTTATTGTATAATTTTGAACACAAAAATTAAGAACAATAAATAATTTATTTTTTGTAATTTCATCACTAATAGTGATTTAAACCTTAAAACAAAATAAGTCACTTACTTTGATGAATGATTCTGAAGTGTATGGTAAGACGGTATATGAAACGAATTGCGGTGTAGTTGCTATAACATACAAACATCTAAAAATAAAGTGAAATTAATACTATATCATGTTAAAAATAAAATATTATTTCAGTTTGCACGTATAAAAATATATTATTATAATGTTGTATGAATGAAAATGAAGCTTAATATGCTCATAAAAATAAGTTAAATAAAAACCCTATATGACTTTTAACGACTACATACCATTAAAGTCATAAAAAGCATTTGAGATCTATTATATGAAATAAAAAATGTTCACATAATGTCTTACGCAATTTCATTTTAGAAATGAACCTATCTATATGTAAATCACTAGAGAGTCTCAAGAAATTAATTATAAAATTTTGCTTTATCAGAATTTTAAATCATCTGAGATTAACAAATTAAAAAAAAAGATCATATTCATTCTATAAATTTTAAAGTACATTCAAATGACTTTTTGTTATTGTATATTATTGTATTGTTTTGTTATGTTTATTGAAAGAACTGCATTCATTATTTATAAGAATAAATAATTATAAATACATGGGTACAGGTTTATAACTGTGGTAAAAAAATTGTTCAAGAAATATAGAATTAAGCGAGATTTAGAGTAATGTTCTAAAGTTACTATACTTATACACAAAAAAAATCTATATATTTAACGAAGACAAATAGATTAAATAAATTTTTTATCTGTTAACTACCAGATAATATGTTTTAAATGTGTATAACATTTCTTATTTTAGAAATGTGCGTGAAATATTGCATAAGAGAGAATATTATTTAACAGCATTTTTCAATTAGGTATCTGAATATGTGAAATATTTCATCTAATCAAAAATTTATATGTCTTAGACAAATCTTTTTGTTATTAATATAAACAGAGATAGAACAATTTATGATGGTTATAATTTTAACTGCCTACGATATGTTTCTTCTTTCAAATAAAACGAGATATTTTTAGAATCCCAGATATACGAGTAGATTAAAGAAATATATCATAAAAGTAAAAATGACAAAATATTCCTTCTCTAAGAGAAGACTTTTAAACTTTCGATTTTTTTTCTGTTAATTTAGTTTAAAATAGAAATTGAAAGACTAAATTTTAATTAAGATGGTGAAGAAATCTATCGTTTATATACATAATGAATTGTATGCCCAGCTAATTAAAAACTTATTTGTTATTCAAGAATTTGTAAGAAAGGAGTTAATTTGAATGTATTTTCAGTATCTTTAAGCCAAAAGAATGGTAATTGAAAAAAAAAAAAACACCCTCAAATGTTTTTGAAAATAATTTATTGAAAATACTATTGCTAATATTCTCTATTGAGTTAAAAATTTTATCCTTTAAAGCTCCTCATAAAATCATGCGAATACTGAACGAATTTGTCAAAAATGTTTGTATTCTTTGATAAAGTTTTACATTCGTTAACAGTACTAAGGAACGTTTTTGAAAATACTTTTTGTTTTGTTCATTTTATAAGATGATTATCAAATTATAAAATCTCTTAAAATTGCATTGATGTTACTAGTAATAATAGATAATCAGCTATAATTTTAATGGGTGTTTCAGAAGAAGTTATATTTATGATAATTACGTTTCTTTTTATATGAATACTATTCGAAATTAAAATGTTTCATTTTTTTTTAATTTTAGAAATTTAGACCTCATTCAACATTTTATGTACTTTGTTTCTAAATAGTCCACCCAATTGAAATGATGTTAAAATATTTGGCATTAATTATATCGAAGGTTATACAATTAAATAATTTAGAATCGAGGTTTTTCATAACATTAAATTTATGTAAGCATTATGATGAATTCTTTTATGTAAGCACTATAATATACTTTTAATATTCTATGCTGATTTTATTTACAACTAATTTTCACTAACCATTTTTAAAATTTCAAATTTAAAAAAAATACATCTGAAAGAGAGAAAAGTCAGAAAGATTTCTATTACTTACTTTTCCTTACTATTGAAAGTATTAAAATCATTATGAATTTTCAACCTTTAATTTTCAGAAATTTAAAAATTTAAAATTTTTTTTATAAGTTTTCATAGGAAAAATACAAATAAATATTTTTTTAATATTTTGGAAAATCGACATTGTAATAAAAATTTTGTAGTAGATTTTATGATGATTAACACCTAAATTGAAATGCAAATAAAAACGCTATATTATTTTCATTTAAGCTTAGGTATTAAATATTACTAATTAACAAGAGCTTTACTTTTACTTCCCTAGAACACGCACTTGACAGTAAGGGATTAGAATGTTTTGATGGGCTTAAGAAAAAGCTTCCCATCGAGTAACTTGTATTTATATTCAAATTGTTTAATCTGCTCTATTGCCGTACAAAATTTTAATTAACCTTATATATATATATATATATATATATATATATATATATATATATATATATATATATATATATATGTGTGTGTGTGTGTGTGTGTAAGTGTGTGTGTATATATATAAGTTATTTTTAAACTAATTTGTATCTGCTGCGTATGAACAAACAGAGGCTATATGGTTCCTACCTTTACCTTAAGTCTAATGAAACTACTTTTCAGTCGAATAAAAGTTGATAAAAAAAGGTACAACATTGTTCACGATACGGGTTACATATTAATTAGCGACGTGCAATTCAATGCTAATAGCAGGTATAAGATTTCGCTAATATTTAATTATAACATAAATGTGGAAATATTGGTTTCGATTTCCTAGGAATTATATATGATTCAATACAGTATGATTAAACATGTAAAATGATATAAAATCGTTCAATATTTTTTTAGGCGATAGATAAAGATTTTATTACGCGTTGTTTACTTTTAATGTATTAATTTATATGCTACTTAAATTAAATTAATACAAATATTCGAAAAAAAACTTAAAATATAATTAGAAATAATTTTATATTCTTGAGATATTAAATGTTATGTTAATTTGCAATTTTGCTGAGGAATATAGTTGTATATCAAAAGACAGTCGAGTTTATACAAGCAAATAATTAAGTTAGCTATTGGGTCAAGTAAAGAACTTTTTAATTGCTACAGTAAAATAATTAATAAGTGAATTAATAATAATTAATAAGTGAAGTGGAAGATACAATAAAAGCAAAATATAGTGTGTGGCAATAAAGTTCAGTGTAAGGCATAAAAAAAGAGACTACATGTAGTAGTGGACAAACAGCAAAGTAGGGATAGATGATCCTAACGTTCTTTGCTCATGTGTAAGCAAGTACTAGTTATATACTCGTTTATTGTGAAAATCTACTAGTAACACTGTAGAGTGTTTAGATGAAACAGTGGCTGTCGTATATTAAGAAATGGAATAGCGAAGGAATTTAAAGTTCTGTTTGAAGTTTGGTAACTCTGCGAAAGAAAATCATCATAAACCGAAATACGTTTTGAGAGATGAAGCTGTACTTCTACAGTGATTTTATGAATGGTTTAAATTATTTCGAATAAGATGAGAGCTCCACTGAAGACAAAACAAGAATAAAAATGAAGTGTGTTGCATTCTTCGACAGCAATGGCTTGATTTCTGAAGAATTTCTTCTAGAAAAAATTATTATGAATGCTAACAGTTGCAATGATGTTCTGGATTATTTATTGCAAAAGATCCAACGTGTATGTGGGCTTTTGTGATTTCTCCGAGTTAATGTTCTTACATTCGACCTAGCTAATAGAGAAGTTGTACACCTCTAACATCCACTGTGCTCATAAGGTCTTGTTCCAACAGACGCAGTTTCGAATGTCTGAAATTTCCAAACATCATTCTCCTTTAACAGACATTTTTTTGTTCAGGAGCTATCTGAAAAAAGCTATAAAAGGAGAATGATATTCGGAAATTCCAGACATTCTAAGCTGCAAGTCAAGGGTTTTTCCTGAGACACTGAAAGGAAACTTTACCCACAGTTTTCAGGGACTGTACAGTCGCTGTAAAAGTACATTACAATCCTTAGGTAATATTTCGAAGTAATGAAATCCGATATTTCTGATTTAAGTAAAATTCTTTCATTCATAAATATACTCACCGATCTTGATTATCGTACTCCATAGATTATTGAATAAAGGGTTAAAAAATCAAAAATTAATCAAACATTTATATTGTTTCAATTATAATCATCTGAATGTAATTAAAATAGCTATTTACTCTAACAAATAGCATTCTGTATATTTAACTTATATATTTCGAATTTTTGGTATTTAGTTAATTACTTCTGTCTCGTAATATTAAGAAGATATTTTATAACTAAGTTAATTCACTTGTCGTTGAGAATAATTTAAATATTTCCTGAATACTTGGTGTGTATATTTAAAGTAAATTAATTATTAAATATATACAATACTTAAAACAACTGGTGTTTCCAAATTATGATAATATATGACTTGTTCATGTAGTCTATTTTTAAATTTATGCAATTATTAGAGCAGTAAAATATAAAGGTAACATTGTTAAAGAATTCTGATCTCTTGTTAAAAAGCCAGAAAATAATGATACTTTAAAAAAGAATTTAGGATTCTTAAATTCTTCGAGGTAACAAACGCTAATCTTTAAAAAACGTGAGTGGCTCCTGTAAAAACTAAAAAGAATAATTTTCAACAAGATACTTTTTTATTTTAAGTTAGAATTTTTTTTTACAAAGTGGGCTTACTAGTCTAACTAATTACTTTAGGCAGTGTAAAAATAAAAGACCATGCATATATTTTTTGTTTAAAATGTATTCCACAACACAGAATAAAAATTAAATAAGCATGTTCAAATTGTCAACATATAAATAAAAAGTACACACCAACATTTATTTTTTTACTTAAATTAAATTTTAAATTTTCGTTACATTTTAGAATATAGAAGGTAAAATAAATTTTATAGTAAGATAATGTATTTTATAAATTGAACATTTTAAATTTTTAGAATACTTGTTAAGATTTATTTAAAAGTTTCTCATTAATAGGGAAACTGTTGTATTAAATTTCCTTTTTTATGAACGCTATTTTAAATAACTCTACATTGATGTAAAAATATCTATTTCATAAGAATTACTTTTAAAGTACACGAATATTGAATAAAGAATACAAAATTGTTAAAAAAGAATAAAACATTCCATATTTTGTTATATAACAATAGACCTAATTGTCTTAAATTAAATATGCAGCTCATTATAAAAGAATAATGAAAAAGGAATTAATCTCATGTCTTCGTTTGATATGTAGGGAAGTAAATTATATACAACAGTAATAAATAAATTAGATTTACAATTATTTAAAAAACATTCATTATATATTCCTCGTCTATGATATTGACAACATAACTATTTATTTCCACAAATAATTCAATTAATTAAGAACAGCAATGAGACATTTATGCCAAATGTTAATTTTGTCACATGATTAATATTTTTTTTACTTAAATAAGGTTTACTGAGGTATAAGAAAAGGAATTCTGATTTTATATTTTCCCCCATCATTTAAAACTTTGAATTGAGAAATTTGAGTTTGATAAAAATATTCCTGAATCTTTGAATTTGATTCTGTAATTCTTTAAAGTTTGAGTTTGATCAAATTATTCTGTAGCTCTTACATGCTTTTAATAAATATGTATATTGCGTCTTAAAATCCGCTGCATTTTAGTAGTATAATGTTGATATTCATATTAAGAACCAAAGAAACGCAACAAATAATCAGTCAAGGTAATCTTTAAATAAATTTATCCAATCCAAGAATAATCAAAATTAAAAGTAATTTACTAAGAGAGAGCGTTTCCTTAATTGAATCCTTAATCAATTATTTTAAATGAGAATACTACTTATTTTCACAGCAAGTCGTTGGTTTGAATGATATGGAATTGACTCCAGACAACTTCTCGTAACGGGATCCGAGTCGAGAAATTGCAGACGATTTCCTTACACTTGCTAACACCTATATAATGTGCTCATCTATTTCACTACTTCCTCCATCTTTTCTTATCTCTACTCTCCGATACCTCATAATTTTCCACTCCACTCCACTTCTTATATAGTAATGCTAATCTACATAAGTCACGGTTTTTTCACAAGGTGAGTTTTCAAATAAAATATCGTTATAAAGTAGTTCTCAATCTTGAAGAGAAATGTGCGTGAAAATCCTTTGCAGCGGAAGTAATGTATATCTTAAGAAAGTATGTATCTACGTGTAAGTATACGACATTTCTAAAATCTTTCATCCCATAATCATGATTCAAAGATCAACGTGAGAGAGAAAAAAAACTTCCTTCGACATTTCGGTAGACTTTCAGGATATCTGTACCCAAAACACTGCCTTTTGATTTTGCTTAGAAAGCAACAATAATTAGAAAGTGCACTGTCACTTTCCTAACAACCCTCTTCCGAAGTTGACGTCGCTCCAATTTAGTGACCCATCAATCATTGCGTTTTCTTGTTCCTGCCTGAATGTGTCATATGAACCAGTGTTCTTGTTTCGGGTGCTTAGGTTGTTTAGATCCATTCGCCGTTCTTTTCTGCTATGCTTAGTTAGTATTTTTTAAATGCAATATACTGAAGGAAAAACTGTTAGGTTTTAATTACAGATGTATCTCACAAACGATCTCTTTTCAACATAGTAAAACACATTTACGATAAATTTAAACTACTTCTATTTTGTTTTAAGATTAAAAACAAATATTGATACTTTAATGTGATGGTTCATTCCACTTTATTCCAGTGTTTAGGAATTTATGTATTAACAAATATAAGTAAAAAAAATCGTCAAGCTTTTATTTAAATGAAGAAGAAAAGGTATAAAAATTATTTTTAATGCAAAATAATATGTAAATTTTAGAAACTTATTGCGCTTAATTGAGATGCCTAGTTAATTATCGATAAGTTAAGTATCATACCTATTTTTATATGAAATAATACATTCTCAGACTCTTATGACTAATACGTTAATTTATATATAGAAATAACATTTAAACCTTTTAGCCCATCTTTAAATAAAACTTCATTTTAAATTATTTTTTTTACTTATATTTACCATTTAGTCTGGATATTTATGATTAAAAATTAATTTCGTGTGTTATATATGTGTGAAAAACTTCAACTGAATTAGACATCGTAAAAGGCAAAATTGAGCCCCCCCCCGCACTCACTGCCTAATCATACATCAATATTGTTTTGTCATCGGATATATTCGTGTAAGTAAAATTTCAGCTCGGTAGGATGATAAAAAGTAGGTTGAAATTCTAACACAATTTCTGAATTGGAAAAACTTATTTTTTACATACAAATGAACATTACAGGTTACATTAAACTTGTAACAATAAAAAGGCAATAAGATTTACGAATGAAATATAAATATTTTATGTCAAAATTCTGATAAAAAATTCATCAGGGAAATCCTTTTTCACAAATTATTTGTGCCTTTTTCTATTATGAGTAATGTTTTGAAATGTCAATATAAATCATTAACTCAAATATATGAGTAAGTCGTGGGTTATTTTTCCAACTGAATGAATGTGAGTGAGTGAATGTTAATATTTATTGGCGCAAGAGCCAGATACGGCTATGCTGCGCCAAACAAGATTAAACTGTGGTCTAGCCGTGAAGTTGAAAAAAAAAAAAGAAAAAGTGGTTGACAACCAACTGAATGAAATTAACGCTATTCCCCCCCCCCCTTTCTTTTTCCTTTAGAAACTTAAATTATTCGAACATTTCATGATTTCCGAATGGAAAATCTTAAGAAATCCTTATCTCATATTCTTATCTGTAAAATCTGCAAATTCGTAGATTGACGTGTTAATTTAACGCATTGCATTTAGAAAAGCATATAAATATATTTGCTTCAAATCGGATGGTGTATAATAAGCTTTGCTCTTAAAGTTTTTATATTAAACTTTGAAAAAAATTATTTCACTATTTCTCCATTTATTAAGAACTCACGTTTTTGAAACTGAATAATTATCTTGCAAATATCGAATGAATGAAACAGCTAAGAATTTTAACAGAATAAAAACTTAAGTATTAATATTATTACTAAAAGTGATAAGCATTAAAAGCGGTAAGTTTTAATAGTATTACTTTCAGTTTTGAATAAACATAAACTGTATTAATTGAACGTCATTTATTGCCAAATAGCAGTTTGCTTAAACGTTTTCCAGATATAAATAGACACTATCAGTATTCGGTTTATGCTGCTAGGAGCAATTGCTAAATCAATATTTCTAACTACCCCGATTCGCTGCAATCAGAAAAAAAGAAATTTCTTTTGTACTAAAAATTGATTGTCTAGATCATTTTCTAGCCATATTATTCGCAAAAAGTTCAGACAAAAGTATAGCGTTTGTCTGAAACTTATAAATGTTTCATGAGCTTAAAATATTGAAAAGAAACTTGAAAAGAGTCTTTTTATTCAAAATTGTTATTTATGATGATCGAAAAAAATAAGCCTTTCATATAAGTCTTTTTTTAAATGCACATAGTCGTCTCTATTGTGACAAAGCCTGTGTTTGTGGCTATCGAGTATTTCACCTAGGTCCTAATTGTCACGTATTTATCTTATTCATCGTTTATATTCAATGTTATTCACAAATGGTGACACTTAAGGGACATATCCGTAAAATCAATAATTATTTTAACAATATGAATCATTGGAAAGATATACTTTCTTATTTAATTTTTCTTTCACATCTGCGTAAAATGGTACTTTATTAGTTTCAAAATGCACTTTTTACGCAAAATAAAAATAAATAGATAATTTTGAATAACTATTAAGGTTGTCTATACTCAATATAAAATCAGGGTACAAATTAGAAATATTTTCCAGGTAATAAAAAGCTCTATTCTAAACGACATAATGTAAGAGTTTCGCAACAGAGTCACGTCTGCTAACATATGCTTCTTGGACTACAAAAGTATTTAAAATTTAAATTCATCAGAAGAAATTCAAACTATTCATTTATAAAACTTTGATTACGTCCGTTCTCACATACGCTGCTGAAATACGGGAAATAGCTGAGAAAAATTAAGAGACTTTTGCTGTATTTGAAAGAGGAATTTTAAGAAGCATATTTAGTGGAATTAAATGTAATAATTTTTGGAGAAGAACTAATTCTGAAACTTACAAAGTGTTTAAAGAGCCAGGTATTATTAAACTTATAGAAATGCAGATGATTAAATGGGCAGCACACTTAATAAGATTGAATCACAATCGAACGATTAAAAAGATCTTCCAGGCTAAGTCATCTAGTACCTAAAAAAGAAGGAGGCCAAACCTTAGGTGGATTGATTGCTTGAAAAGTACTTGAGAACTATTAAGGTGACAAATTGGGAAACTTTTCCCTTAAAACAGGATGGCATAGAATGGAATTTTGAAAAAGGCAAGGATTAATCCGGAGCTGTCGAGCCGCAGAAGAAGAAAAGCACCATTGTTGTTATCATAACTTGACTGCACTCTCCTACAGAGACCACGGTTACGGTGATCATGATCACGTGCTCAAGGCTGCCGTGACTTCAATCGAGTCCTGATTCAAGATTTAATGCCACTAAGCTTCGTAGTTTTGTAACGTTGAGGAGTATTAAATATGTCGGGCTCTAAGTTCACTCGTTGGAATGATGTGAAAATTTAGTGAGAGGGGGGTTCTATATCAGGTTTCGTTTTGTTACTTTACCATGGTTCAAAATTACTGGTGGTCTGTCATCAATAGCCCTCGTTTTGCCTCTTATTGTAATGTTAACAAAAAAAATCAATCAATCCAATTACAGGAGAGCAACGTATTTTATTACATCTACACGTTGCGTTTCTAGAATAATTGATTATTCTAGAGAGAAATAAACTTCAGCTTTTAAGAAACTGAAAACAATTTTATAAGAGTGTGAACCATCTAAATAGAATCATTTCACACGTATTTGTTTAAATTTCTAAATAATAGTTTTTGTTTATTTTCTATTGAAATGAAAAACGATTAAATAATACCAATTTTAGTTACTATTTTCCTAAGAAAATATTCAGCTTTTTTGAAACATACTGAATACAACTGATTTTCAAACTCAAAACAATTTCTTTATAGCATCGTCTATATGAACAAAATTGTTTCAAATATATTTGTTTAGTTTTTTCAATAATATTTTTTATTTACGATCTATTGAAATGAAAAAAAAAATATTTCTAATTTTAGATAATTTTTTCCTAAGGATATATTCAGCTTCTTTGAAGTACTTAGTTTGAAAAATACTTATGAAAGACTTGGAAAAGTAATTTTTTGACGAATTCAGATGCATTTAAATATTTTGTATAAAAGATAAACTGATTAAATTTCAAATTCAGATTAAGTATTCAAAGCTTAGACAAAACTTAAGCATTTAATTTAACAGAAAAAAACATAACGGATACATTTAAAGTAATTTTATTATCTCACCAAACTGCGAAATTGTTTTTATTTTTATTACTTAAAAGGATCACTAATTTCTCGTTGGTACGTGATAAAAGTTGAAAATGTTTTCGTATATATCAAAGTAAAGTTTCTAACCCTTTCGGTGAAAGAGAATTTCAAATTATATGTTTATTTGATATTGCTGTACTTAAATGCTAGTTAAATGTGTAGGCTTAACAGAAAGGTCTCTAAATATATATAATATATAATATATATATATATATATATATATATATATATATATATATTTAGACCTTTCTGTTAAGCCTACACATTTAACTAGCATTTATACAGCAATATCAAATAACGTATATATTTGAAGATTCTGCTTCACGAAAGGTTAAACTTTACTTTTGATTATAGCAAAACATTTTCAACTTTATACAACTTGAGAAATTAGATTGATCCTTTTAACAAAAATAATGAAAACAATTTCGCAGTTTGGTAGAAATAAAATTACTTAAACATGTCATCCTGCTTTTCTTATAGATTAAAGCTTAAGTTTGTCTAACGAAGTACAACAA
>BMAW01043655.1:0-11428 GCA_019974015.1 Nephila pilipes | reverse complement strand
AACTAATTTTTTACTACCAAAATTGTAAACCTCCAAGTTGATATTTCCAGATGGAAAGTAGGAAATTTTGGTTTTAAAAATTGGAACTTTTAAAATTTAAACATTTGTTAAGGAATGAAAATTGTTTACGCATTAACTAGTTTTTTAAAAGTAGTAGTGTTGTTGTTTATTATTTATAAATTATGTATATAGTCATTTCATAGTTGTACTTAAACGTTATGCGTCTGGTTACCTCGCTTCGTAGTTAGGGGCCACGACTACTATTAACACTTAGCGCTGCGTTAAGTTCGCATTTTGTATTGTTTTGTCTCTTGACAAGATCGCGTCGCTAATTAGTTGCTTATATATTATTTAATAGATATGAGGGGAAATTTAATGAAAGATACTGTTTATTAATGTAATTTGTAAACGCAATCGCTTTCAGAGTACCAGGCCCTGATGATTTCACTGTTAAAGTAGGCCGAACAACTCCTTATTCTCCGGCTAAGATCCAGAAGCTGAAGACTAGGAGTTTAAGAAGATCACCTAATAAAATTTATATTACAAAAATTCCATGCACACTTGAATTCCTTCCTTTTTCGAATTGATTAAATTTTCAGAGGATCCTTAATCTTTTAAACCATTCTCTTACATTTACACACTTTCGATGTTACAGTTATTACAGAAATGACTTAAGACAAAACATTCTTTATCTTTAAAAAATGATCAATGCACAAGTTTTATTTTATTTATAGTGCAAGAAAATTTCCATTCAAAATGGAAACAATTTATTTTTAATGGGTTTTCTTTGACACACATTGTAGTTTGTCTGGGTCAATTGTACCTTTGTCAGTATCAAAACTTTAAAAAGTTTTTTTTCTCACATTTAAAAGTGCTCAATTGAGAACAAGTTTTCTATACACTATTGTTTTGAATGACATTACGATAATATAATAAAAATTTAAAAAAAAAATTAATTGATTAAATCTAATTATTTAAAGAATTATATTTTGTTTCTCGCGAAGTTGACAAATCAGTCGTTTTATAATTTATCGTTTGCTTTAATTTTAATTACATGTAACTGATACAATATTCAATTTAATAATGAATCATTTGCTTTATTTAATTATATTTAGCTTAAATATATTCAATTTAATATCATAATTTAGCGTTTGCTTTAATTTTAACTACGCGTAGCTTAATTGAGCTAAATATGTTTACACGTATTTGTTTTAGATGATAAATTTATTAAATGTCAAATAATAAAATAATTATTAAATAATTTCAATTTCACCCCACGTTCCCTCTTGTTCTAAAATTTAAGGTATAAAAATCATGTTACGAATTGTGTGCAGGTTGTAAGGAAACCCATGTTCAAAAAACTCGTTTTTTACCGGTGTTATTTGAAAATATTTTTGGTATTTATTTATTCTAAACAATATTCGAAGAAAACATTTTATGCAATTGAATTTAAAGAAAATAATTGTAAATCTCTTATAAAATACCATATCAATATTCAAGGCATTTACATTACAACAATAAATTTTTCATTCGTACAAATCGTTATTTCTCTCTCGGGAAATATAAAGACTTTACATGATAATGACTTTCAAAGATAACTTCTTCATTTGACCGAGGCTTAAACTTACGAAGTCCGTCGTAAATAGCCCTCGTAATGCTTCTAATGCGACATTAATAAAATCAAATCTAACTCAAAGATAACCATGAGCATACCAATTGAGCGATCACTGTGTCAAAGCAGCAGCCATGTTGATAGTAATGTAATTATCTTGAAAGTTTTTATTGTAAGTTTCAAATATTATGGAAAAAAAATCAAAATTGATAAATTACATTACAATAATTATAATTATAGGAGGTGTAAAACATCTAAAAGGATTAATAATAACCATTTCAATTTTCATTTCAAATTTACTTTCAGTATAACTTCTAATTGTGTCTATTGAATTTACTTATTTGTAAAATATGTGATTATAAATATATTGGTCAAATTTGTCATAATATTTATATACGTATTAATCAAAAGAGGCAAGATACTAATAACTTTAGGTACATAAAAATGCATTAAAATTTAAATTTGGAGCTTTTATACTCATAAATTTGAAAATGTGAACTATTATTAAGGTTGTGCCTAACAGTAAAAACAGGTTAAGGTTTGAAAATTATAATATGAGAATTTATACAATACTTTATACTGGTATAATCTTTATTTACTTGCTTTTTAATAGAAATCTGATACAAAATTTTAAGCAAAAGGGCAACAAAAATATTTTTATAAGATTTATAGTTACACTATATTCCACGTTTCCAATAAAGTTATTAATAAAAAAGTAAGGCCAGAATTAATAAGAAAAAAATTATGGGCATGGATGTTATTAAAGAACAAAATTATATTTTAAATAGCAAATTTGAAGAGGACTTACTTTTTGGTATGAAGAGAAGTGAGAATGAGTTTTAATGTACTTTGTTATTGATGTAAATAAAATAGATAGTACTTATACGATTAAAGATATATGTAAATTATTATTTTGTAAATATCAGACTTGTGACTGTAATAAGGGTAATGAAGAAAAATTTAACACTGTAGAATTATATTTCTGAATAAATACATTGTGAGATAAAATAAATTATTACACGATGCTTCATAAGAATGAAACATTAATTCCTTCCATATTAAAAAGCTTTTGAATTTATTAAAAGTAGGGGTTGTTTGATACATAATTAAAATAATTTTAAACATTTAGAGAGGAATAATGTTAGAAGTAGTAAGGATCTACAGAATATATCAATGAAGAACACCAACACGGGGGGCAATTAGAGCTATTTAATTATTGTTAGGGAAAAATTCATACAGAGATTGTGAATAACAGTAAAGGTTTTTTCAGTCTTATAATTTCTAGCAACAATAATTATTTTAATGAAACATTTAATAGAATATTCATGTTTCTAAAGCTGATTTGACAAATAATAAAATTTATTGAAGCTTTAAGTAATAAAAATTTTATATTCGTTGAGAAATTAAAAATTTGAATATGATTAATTAGAATATTTGAATAATATTAAATTGAATATATTTAAGATAAACTTAATTAAAATTTAGGCAAACGATTAATTACTAAATTTAATATTATATCACGTAAATGTAATGAAAATTGAAGCAAATTATAAATAATTAAATTGAATATATTTAAGCAAAATACAACTAAAATTGAAGCAAGCGAAATAAAATTAAAAAATGATATGGTACGCCTAAATTGATCCACCTGAAACAATAGACCCTTAGTTGGCTTATTACTGTATAAAACCGGTAAGAAACCAGTTTTTTGATCTTGAGTTTTCTTTCGAACTTCACTCTTTGCGTAACATAATTTTTCATACATTAAATTTTAAGAGCAAAAGGGAACGTTGAGTCAAATTGAATTTATTCAATAATTAGTTTTAATAATTTTTTTTATTATTTGATTTTTATTAAACTTATCATCTAAAATAAATATATGAAAACATTTTCCGCTCAATTAAGCATTTATGTTAATCAATTAAACTACATGTAATTAAAATTAAAGTAAACGATAAAATGACGATAAAAATTAAATGACGCATGAGGTGACCATTTGGTGATGTGACGAGGATATTAGTGTAAAATTTAATTCTTTAAATAATTAGTTTTAATCAATTGATATTTATTAATTATTATTAAATTATCGTACTGCCATTCAAAACAGTCGTGTTTAGAAAATTTTTATTCGTTTGAATGCTTTAAAATATGAGCGAAAAACTTTTAAAGATTTGAACCAGACAAAGTTACAATGTGAGTAAAAGAAAACTCATTAAAAATAGTTAATAAAGGATTATTAATAATATAACTGATAAGAGAGAAAGTTATCGTTCCTTATTAATAAAATTTCGTTCTTTGACAATATATATAATTTAAACTTAAAAATATATAGAAATACATAATGAAACTATTTACTTAAAATTTGTTAATTTACATCTGAATTTTTCAAATTAATTTAGATACTTTTTATATTACTTGGACAAAGGATGAATATTCTATTATTTTTTATATTCATAAGATATTGCCAAATAAGATATCAATAAGATATGTGCCAAATACGAAATTCCAAGAAATATGCTATTGAAATACTAAACAGCCATTTGCATACTGTTATATCGAAAATATATAAACTGTTTATTAAACGCTGTATCACAGTAGGTTTGTGATTGTTTATTAACGTCACAGTAAGAAAAACACGAGGGCTATTGGCAACGAATCGGTAATTTTGAACCTCTGTCAAGGGACAAGGATGACATCTGAGCTGGTATCTCCCTCTCCAAACTTACGCACGACGGCAACGATGGGGCTTTGAGCATCGCCAGGTGTAATGTGCATCAGCTCTGGCTACACAATATATCACACTTAACAATGTCTTTAAAAAATTTTCAATATATCCAAGACCTTTGCTCCTCTTCACTTAGAGACTTATAGGTCGAAAGAAAATTGGTCATCTTTCTTTACTTGCTGATTCAATGTTTAAAGGAAACTCGGGTATTTAGCTTTAACTTTTAAATTATTTTTACTGTTTGGACATAAGCTTTGGGTTATTTTATAGTTCTGAGCACCCGTCAAAATATTTGAAAAGAATTGGATTTACTGATATCCTCTACATTCAACCTTCTCAAATAAGTTGAATTTCTGTTTAATCAATTTTTACAAATGAGTTAAGTTTCCACAGTTTTTATTCTGTTACTTTAAAATTAACCGTTCTAGAAGGTTTAGTTTAGTTTTTATTAACGTCGCACTAGAAGCAACACGAGGGCTATTGGAGACGGACCTCGTAATTTTGAACCACGGTCAAGTGACGAGGACGAAACCTGAGCTGGCACACCCCTCTCCTAACATCCACACCACGCCAACGGGAGGATTTTAGGCCCCGAACAGATTTAACGTGCATCAGCCCCGGCTACACGGTGGGTCTTTGGTGGTCAAGGATCGAACCCGTGACTGAACGAAAACAACCGAAGTCCACTATCTTGACCACTAGGCTACCGCGGCTCCCCGTTCTAGAAGGAACGATGGCATTTACTAGATAATGTGAGGCAATTCAGGAATCTTTGTTAAAGAAAAATGAGTTTATATTATGATAAGATTAAACATAATCCATTTTTTTTAAATGAAAAGCAATATGTATCATATTTTAATACTTCTATGCGTAGGAAATCTTATTTACATGCAACAGTAATTGTGTATGAAAAATTAATGGCCAATATATATAAGACTGTAGAGACCACCCTTCATTATTTCAAATTCACTTGATGAAACGTCGGAAATAAAAACAAAAACAAACAAACAAAAAAAAAACTATTAACTACCCTCACAGAATACATAAGATTACTCTCTTTCGAGTTTTTTTTTTTCAATGAGTTTAATCATGGCTTTTATTTGAACACTGATGTCGTAGCTTACCAACTCCCTCAGACCGAATGAGATATCATATTACTCTAACCAGAAGTCACTTCTAAACCAATTTTGCTACAAAAAATAATTACAATACTTCAATCGAATTTGCAATGATCTATCTCCATTTCGGTATCAAACCTGTTTCCTTCCTTTCCCCTTTTCATCCTATTTAGTTTGTATATCATTATAAATAATTTAATTCTTTACACTTTGTACCTTCATCTAATTTACCTACTCATGTTTCCGAGGAGGTGTAATTTGTTGCAACTCAATTTTCCAAAATGTCGTCAAGGTTAAGGAAGAGAAACTCTCGAATAGCTCAACGTCAAAATCATGTGCTTACCTTTAGGTACATCTTGTCATAAAATTGACTGCATTTATTATTTGAAAATTTGAAGAAAATTTATAGGCTTAAATTTCTGTACTCTCAACACAGCTAAAATGTCAAAATTAAAATTGAATTATATTTTTAAAGAAATAAATTTCTCGTCACTAAACACTATACGTCCCTTGTCAGCATCATTCCAACCAGATCAAGCCAAGCACCACTGTAATATGGCTCGACAGTATGCAGGCGTGATTGGCAGGTGGCGTAGCGGTCTGTACCAGCGTAGACTTCCCTCTATCAACCGTGTATCAATGGTGATGTTGGACACTCGTGTGCGGTTCGCACGGCTGATGATTGATAACTAATATGAATCAGGCGCTGTGTTAGCTCATCTGACATTCTGTCCTCCCGATCTGCTGTGGCCCTAGGTCGACCGCTACCATCATGACGCTGAAATCTGCCACTATCCACCTATTCTTGCCAGCCTCTTCAAATCTCCGCCTTGATTCGACCCATATAACGAGAGATTCTCCGATTTGCCCAATCTCGCTCTTTCAATCCAATGATACGACCTCTTTCAAACTCTGGCAGTTCTCGTAATGAGCTCGAGTCTAGGGGAGAGGCATTTTTTCAGTCGTTGAATACCTTTCCACGTCTTACCTACTAGATCGCAATGCGACAGAAAGTTTGACCATCAGATTGAGAATCGTTTCTTATATACACCTGCTGAATGCGCAGTTCCGATGCTCTGTAGCTCCGCTATTCAATCATTGGACACCAAATTTTAATCATTTCCATGTTCCGTCCGAATGTCTTCGCAAACGAAATTTCATTACAATCGGGCAACTCCTTCTTGGTGTGTCGTTTTTATTTTGTTATTGGGTGTATTATTCATCATTCAGTACCATTAATATTATCATTAAAGTTAAAATGTTATAAACACTCCCTTTTCGTTTCCTAGCAATTTTCCTTTTATTTTTTTAGTATTCTTTACATTTTCGAGCATTTCCTTAGTGATCTGCAGTTAAAGGCATTCATATTTATTTTTCAGTATCTGCTTCGTTAGACAATTATCCATTGCCAGAGGTTAAGAAGGAAAGTTGTCTCTTATAGAAAAATCTAGTTAGAGAAAGACCCTATTCCACTTGATCACATATTTTCATTGTAGAGTATAAAGCGATGTCGGGATATATACAGAATAGAGGACGATAAATAAGGTTGATTTGATCATAGAAAAATGTCTAATATTACATAATTGTAAGCGTATTTGTTTTAATTGAATACATAAAGTATTTCAACGTCTAGAATGAATTATTGGGTAAAGATTTTTTTTAATATAGTGAAATGTTGAAAGATTCTCATAAGATTCGGTTTCGGAAGTCTGAACCAATAGACAACAAATAAATTAATGTGTCCTTAATTCCAAATTATATTCTTTTATTGTAGTTTAAATGTTGTGAATGGGTGAAAGAAACAAACTTTGCTTAAAATTTTGAATTATTTTTCTTTTAATAATGCTGTTGAAAATTTCTCAGACTTAAATGTCTTTATATTTATTACCTTTTAAAACCACATTAGGGGCTTAGGTCTGTATTCACACACCTTGCTAATAAAAACCGGGGAATTAACGACATCATCATTAAACTGGTCAGACCGAATTAATTATGTCGTATTCTCAAGAGTTCTTTTTAAATACTACTCAAAAAAGTGTCGCGTTCTGATTTAAAATAAAAGAGATGCGAAACTGTAAAAAGAGATGCGTATGTGTCTTTTTGCATAGTGTATCCGATTCACATTTGAGTTTAGTTATTCCTATTTGTTTTAATTGCTGTATAATTATCAGTTTTAAAACATTAAGAAAAGAAAACCGTATATGCATCTAATTACCTCAATAATTATATTCAAATAAAATGCATGAAACTAATGAAATGTACCAGGTACATTCTTTGTTCCGCTGTAAAGAAGTGGGAATCCTCCCGACCAGTGCTGTCATGTAACCATGGCAACGACCAGATGATTTTTAACTTTTCCATGCTCGGTGATTTATTTCGCCATAAGAATTGAGACAGGACGGACGCTACAAGTATTAAACGGAAGTTTTAAGGTAAGTGTTTTGCCTTTTCTCTCGAATATCACTTTTTTCACTTTATAAGTTATTAAAACTTTTAGTGGAAGTGTATCCACCGCTCATTAAAATAAACAGAAAAATTCACAAGAAGAGGCGTCAGATACCTGAATAATTATATATATATTTTGTTTTATTGCGGCGTAGTATCCTAAATGATCAAAATAACGAAAATAATTTCCTTTTATTTTAATAGTAAGAATATCTTAAGCAAATATCCTAACTTCATGGTTCTAGGTACATTATTTAAAAATTTCAACTGTGTGCCAAATCTTTTTATTAAATTTAAAAATAATAAAATGCTCCTCGTTAGATTTTCATTTTTCATAAAAGTCAAATTATTAAAATGTCAAGGTATTTTTGTAATCAATATACATTTTAAAAATACTTTCTGTTTACTTTGTATAAGTTATTTCATAATTATGTGGCTAAAAAAGGAGTTGTGGATAATTAGTTTGATTTTAAATTCACGAATTTGCAAACTCTTTAAACTCCTTTTGAAAAATTAAGAAAAAGGATTGTTTAAGAATACTAAAATTTATAGAAATGATAGGAATTTGGAAACATTGAAATAATTATAAGCAATTAAATTTTTAAATAATTATTCGTTTGAAAAATGAATATTTTTCAGAAATACATATTTTATGAGAGTCCGAATATATTTAATATAAACATTTTCCTAGAAATATCTAATTTAATAAGAAATGCTTATAAGATAAAGCTTACCGTAATTTAAATTTTATGCAATAAGTATCAAACTGGAGCAATATAACTGTATAGATAGAACTAAATGTAAATAAATTCCTTCTATTGCACAATAAATTACAGATTTTATTCAAGAAACTCGTTTTTCGAATGAAATTATAACTAAATAAAAGTTATTTTAGTTTTAGTAAATGATAATTTGGAATATGAGTGGGCTCTTTAAATTAAATGTTTTTTTAAAATGATGAAGTTACCAATTGTTCTACTGTTGCACTCTCCTTACATCCACACCGCATTCAAGTGGTTTGAGACCTAATTCCTTTTTAACATGGGGTAATATCCATTATTTTACAATATAGATCTTAGTGAAAGGTTAACTGGAACACATATAGACTCTGAAAAAAGCCTCAACAAAAAAGCAAATGATATTCGAATAATACGAAGATATATATATATATATATATATATATATATATATATATATATATATGGGGGGGAATGCATTTATATATAATTGTGTGTATACGTACATGCTAAGGTATTCATGAGTTTCAATCCATTATTTTAAATTATATGAAAGACTTTGCTCGATGATTAATCTTAAAATTGATCCCGAATGAATAAGAGTATTCCTGAGATATTTATAAGAAATCATTTATTTAATTTACCTTATTACATTATATATTATTAATTGAATTTTCGAATTAAATTCTAAATTTCATCAAAGGTTTAAAAATGTCAACTCAATTATGTTAATGAAAAGGAACAATGATTAATATATAATTACGTGTTCTTCTTTTACTTAATTTTTAACAAATGTATTCTTAAAAGTTTTTCTTTGGTAAAGTATACTATATAATTTCTTCAATAAATTAATTTTTTTGCACTCAGATATTCCTAGAAGTGTTCAGATTTCCATTTCAATAAACACAAGACATGTATATTGGTAGTCTATTTCGTTGGCATTTTAGGTAATAAAATTTTTTGCTTATTGTAGGGTATTTAAGGAGTCAAAACTCTTTTAATAATGCAAATTCTTTGTCAACTATTTGAACAGAATAAAATGACATACAGAAAAATAAATTTTCCTGGAAATTGTTGTTAGTGACAATATCTATGATACAGATAAATGAAAGGTGTAGATGATATTAGAAAGGAAGGCCCAAAAATTCTAGTTCTGAAGATTATTTAATTTTTTTCAAACTAGTAATTTTGTAACAAACTAATTTCATTTTAAAATGAAATTTTGATAGCCTGCCCATTTGTAGTACATAACTATTGTAGCTCTTTTAAAGTTATATTTATTAATAGGTATCAATTGTTTTAAATGATTTCTTATGATTACTTTTGTACGTTGAAAACTAAATTAATGTGACTCATTTGTTTAATTTATTTCTTTTTCTCCATTTTTAAATTTTTGATCCTAAGCCATCTTTCTAAAATGCAATTTACTGAAGTGTAATGGTTAGATCTGTAACACCGGTATATCACATATTATTCCATTTGAAAGTATAGAGCTACATTATACCATTTTTTCTAAATTATTGAATTTCTTTTAGTTTGCTTTGATTTAAAATGATTTGATTCTTAATTAACGTGCAAAGATAATTTATGGAATCTTAGTGCATTCAATGAATATACTTTTTGAAGTATTTAAATAAATTTTTATTTTTATAAAACATTCAGTTTGATAATATTTGAAAATTAATTTGTGGTTTTTTTGCTGCATATTTTTTTGTTAGTTGTTTTTATTCTAAAAAATTTTCAATCGTGTTTTGTATTTCTAAATTGTATTATATATAGATGTTGTTTAAACACTCACATACATGCATATATATAGATATATGCAAATTATAAAAGAAGGCAATGATTTGAAAATTATTTTATTAAAGCCTATAATAAATTATGACCATCCGTTTCTCAAGTGCTATGACTATTAATAAAAATATAATTCATATTCTAAAATAGGATAACAACAAAGAATATTTTTATGGGAATTGTAGTTTCAATTTGCTTAATGTTTCAAATAATATTGATGATAAAAGAAACATGGAGGTTGAAATGGAAAGAGGAATTATATGAATATGGTGAATATTGAAGAAAAAAATATTTAATTAATAAATTTTATAATGATTTTAATATTTAAAATATTAAATAAATTCTATTGTATCTAACGAATAGAAAAATTATATTTTTACCATTGTGTTTTTAAAGTTATTAAAATATATTGTACTTTTCTAAATATATTTAACGACATTTGTACTTATTAAATTGAATACCTATTAAATTTAGAACTTTAACTAATGGTTTCAATACTTGCATAACTAAAGCAAGTAAAATTTAATTCAAGAATTTAAGAATTCTGTTGATAGTTTGGATACAACAGCTATTATGAAAATTGGTTATGAAATTATTAATTATGAAAAAGATAAAAAATATATACAAAATGTATAGCTATGACTTTGAATATTTGTGTAATTCTACAGAAAATAATGATGTAAATAAAGTAATATAAGATAACTTTAAAGAATTAAAACTCAATTGTTCTATTTTATATAAAAAAAATTTAATTTCTTATCAATCTAGTCTTAAGAGAAATTTATATTTGATATAATGGTAATAATTACGAACAAATTAAAGGTGTACCTGAAGGCAGTCCTTCTAGTAAAATGAATAGCCAAACTAATAATTATTTACTTTTATATGAATGTAATTTTTTTAGGAAATAATTGGATCATGATTTTTAGATATATTGACAAACTGATATTATTTCAAATATATATATATATATATATATATATATATATATATATAT
>BMAW01043651.1:0-16896 GCA_019974015.1 Nephila pilipes | reverse complement strand
AAATAAATACTAATGAAAAATAGTTATAAATTTATCCAAAATGAAGCAATTATTTATTAAAATTATCAACATTAGAAACATTTACACCGAGATTCCTTAGACTTTAGGACACTTGATTTTTAAGAAAATCATACAAAAAACTGAATTATTATTATTCAAATTAATCAATCAACGTAATAAAAATATTTATAGTGAAATGCTTATTGTGTTTAGAATATATATTTATAAAATACTAATATTGCTCATAATGTTTATTCTCTTAAGCAAAAGATAAAAACTTTTCATCTTACTATTATATATAAAAGGCAAAAACAAGACAAAATCCTCAAAATTAATATTTCTTCGGTGAAATAGTTCGAAATGTTTTCGCAAAGTAATTCATATATTAATGATATTTAAAAAGCGTATCTTGAATTCTTATACTATTTATTCTAAGAATTTCAAAGCAAGTATTTTAATAATATATTTAATTATGTTGTTGCTTTTATCACCCCAATGCAGCATACAACATGAAAGTTCAGTGAACACGTACGAACATTTAGGATTTAATGAAGTCCATGACAGTCTCTGAAGATAATCCTATCCATATTGCTAAAAAGTAGACTTTGTGGAGGAGAGAAAGAGAGGTAGCATAAAGATGGAAAGAATCTAATACGCGAAATTTAGTGCGTTAAAACTATGGGGGCCGATGGTGTGCATCTCGAAACAAATTTTTTCAAAATTCCCAATATATTTTTTATTCAATGTCGAAGTGTTAATTGTGCACGTTTGGTATGTTTCAGGTTCTAGCCGTCGAAAGAGATGCCGCAGGATTATGATCTTTCATCATCTGAGAATTCTAAAGAGGACTGATTTTGTTTCGAGCATTTGACCCTGCTTCAAAAGTAAAGAGTTAGAGAATTTTGTTTGAAAAATTTTTAATGAACAATCAGTGAAAGAGTTTTCGACTTTTTTACCCCTTCTGTTAAGGAAGATTACCACTCGGGTACTGTGAAACATATTTCTTCACAGTTTATCTTATGGCATGGTCTATCTTTGCTTCTAACAATTTGTGCTTCATTCAGTTGTTTGGAGATCGTTATATTTATTCATTTATTTGTCCTTCGTAACCGAATTACGATTTATTTTTTGAATGAATTCCTCCGCGCAAAAAATGAATCCTCCGGGTTGCGTATTTAATGAGTGAATCATGTTCTATACTGTATTTGAGTTCATCATTAATTAAAAATCTAGCAGAAGAATACAAAGGAAAAAGCATTTCGCATTACTTTGTAATCACTGACGTGTAAAGTTAGTAAAGTAAAATTTATGTAAATTGAAATGAAATAATGTAAATTTGTAACAAACTCATTTTAAATAAGAGTTGAATCGAAACTCTTTCCGAATGGTATCTAAATAATTTCTTTTGGGGCAGTGTCTATAAAATTTAATTGATCATGAAAAGTCAGCAATGCCAAATATTGAGTCTCTATTTTTAATCTATATGGAATTGTACTTCTTTTCAGAAAGATTATCAGCACTCAGGAATAAAAGATATATCGAATTTAAAGCAAAGATTTTAATTTATATTCCCAATAAAGCTAATTTGTAATTTTATAATGAGAGACGGAAATTTAGACGAACAAATAAGACGGAAATTCATTCAAATTCAATAAAAGAAAATAAAACTCAAAAAATTATTTCAGAAGTTATCGATAAGTATTCTCTATTGCGTTTGTCTCTATTTTTAATAAATCTTCTAGGTTATTTTTAAACAATATAAGAATTTGTAGGTATAATACAGATAGCATATAAAGCAGCAAGTATTTTTCTTCCATTTTTATATACATAAACTAATTATTTCATGTGTAGCAGAAATAAAGATAAAATAACAGCCATCTTAGTTCTATAAATTTTGACAACTTTCTGAGTAAAAAAATTCAAATAATTAATTTTCTCCAAAAATCACCCAAAAGTATTTTTTTTATTTCCTGGGTGAAATGACAAAAAAATTAAAAATTAAAATTCTATCTTAACTGATTTTTGTATTACTCTTTCAAACATTTCAACATTTACAAGTTGCGTTTTCAATTGAAAGATTTTACAATTCCAAAATTGAAAATTATATTATGAAATCAAATACCATTTTCAAATACTAAAAAAGAGAAGCAAAAGCTCCAATTCAGCTGAAAAATTCTATTATTTAAATTATATTTTTATACGGAATTCAGTTATTTTTAATCTAGAATTTTTTCAGCAAGTTCTTTTCACATATAATATGTATAAACCCTCTATTCCTGTTCGCTCTTTTAATTTCCACAATAAATCATATTTAAACAGAATACAGTTTACAAATGCAAATTTAGAATTCAGAAAACAGAATACAAATTTAAGATTTTACGTAACTTCGGAGTTGTAATCCCTGAAGTGTCTGAAGGAAACATAGATTTTAAAGACCTCGTTAAACCAAAATTAAATTGAAACTCATTCCAAATTAGAATTTAATCAAACTGAATATTTTCTCTTACGGTGCTAATATTTATCTGATCGTTTAGCTAAAACACAACAAAATGATCGATACAATTTCAACCTCTATAAAATTTGATTTTTGCTCAAGAGAAAGATAATTCTACTCAGGAATAAAAGTGTCATTGAATTCAAAACAAAGTCTTTTTTTTTTTTTTTAGTTTCCTAAAAAAGTTAATCTATTATTCCATTATTGCGATAATGTGATTGAATAGTATGCAGATGCGATGAATAGAAAAAGACTTATAAGATCTTCTGAGAAGCATTCGAGTCCATTATCTTCAGTTTCCAGCTAGTCATTGGCTATTCATAAAGTTGATTGAATTGAGACTGTTAGCAGAAGATACCTTCTTAAACATACAAAGACGGTAGAGAACGCAAGAATTGTTTTTTCGGAGAAAACGATTATTGAGCAGATTCAATAAATAAGAACGAAAACAGCATTCATTCCAATTGTTTCATTATTAATCTTGTTAGTTGTCCTTCTTCCCAATAAAGAGATAGCTAATCAATTTTTCTACGCAGTTATTCAAGATCTTTCAAATACTTTTTTTTCTTTTTTCTTAGGTGTGTAGGCGTATCGCGTGCTTTTATGTAATTTTGACTAGCACTGATATTGTTTGTTTTTGAAGCCTTCCCACTTAGAAAATTGAAGTACGTTTATAAAATAAGTCAGTTTTGTTTACCGCTTTATGGGAGGAAATCATGTTAAAGTTTTATTCAATAAAAGTGTGTGTTTTTCAAATTATAAAATTAAAGAAACTATTAGCATTGTAGAAAAATTTTTAATGTAACATTTGTGAAGAGAATTTTTATATAATCAACATTTAAAATAATTCTTTATTTCTATTTCCTATCCAACAACAATTTTAAAACCCCGCTTTAGTGTTTAGTTCTGGCCAGGATAGCCGAATGGTCATAGTCACAGCCGGAGTTTTTCGTCGATACTTGAGTTCGAGCACAGCCTAACCTGTAGCGTGCATTGATAGCTCCTGATATTGGAGCGTTACACAAATTGCAATACGCAATGTATTTAATGACATTAAAGATTTTGCTTTACTTCCAATATGCTTGTATTCAATTATGATCAATGCAATTTGATTTACATAAAATTGTGTTTCCATGTTGTTGTGAAATTTTCTGAGATTCAAATGACCTATTTGAATTTTCAAAAATATATTTCCCTTTAACCTGAAGGAAATTATATATGTCATTCAATGAAAAGAAAATATACAATCAATTAATAACTTCGAACATTTTTATAAGACTACAGATAAATAAATAAAAAAAAAACCACATATCCTACATTTGCTCTTTGATTGTCATAAATTATTCTACTTTAAAAATGTAATTATAACTGTGTTTTAAAAGCATCCTTAGCATATATTTTGTGTTAAAGAATCTTAGAAAACCCAGTGCTCTACGAGATGAAGGTTTGCACTCCTACCATGTACAAAAAGTGCAACCCTTGATAACTGCAGATTATGCGACTCTTATCGAGTTTGCACGTTGGGTTTTGCAACAGCTTTCAACGCAATCTGATTTTAGTGCACATGTGCTATTCACGGATGAATGCTCCTTTATTCGTGAAGGTATTTCGAATACGCACAACCTTTAAGTGAGGGCATCTAGAAATCCTCAAGACACGTGTTTTCATGAGTATCAGAAGAGCTTCGACGTAAATGTTTGGGCTGGAATTGAGGATGATCATTCAATCAACCCATATCTTCTACCATTCACACTGGATGGTAGAACATAATTACATTCACATTTTTGCAAGTGCTTTACAATTGCTAGAGTTACTTCAACCCGTAGCAGCCAACGTACAAGCACGTAATTATGTGGTTCCCGTTCGACGTAGTACTACCTCATTTCAGCTTAGATGTGTGGAGCTTTTTAGACGCTAAATTTCCAGGGAGATGAATTGGTCGAAACCACACTTTGGCCCGCACGCTCACCCGATCTTTCCTATCTGTACTTTTTTCCTGTGCAGCCATTTGAAAAGTCTCGTCTGCGAAAGAACCATTGACTCCGAGGAAGAACTAGTTACCAGGATTTCTATCGTTGCTGGCACCTTCTGAGAAATGTTAGGTATGTTTGAAAAAGTGCATCACTAGATACATCGCAGATGTAACACCTGGAATAACACAGCTGATCGCACTTTTGAGCAGTTTCTGTAATTTTGCCGCACATGCTGTCAATAAAATTATTTAGTACTACCTATATCCGTTTGATGTTTCGTTATTTTAAGTGACGGTAAAGGGTTCACCGCTTGTTCTCCGTCTGTGTATTGTATGGTGAAAATTGCTTGTTTAGATGATTTCTATCAACCCTTATATTTTTGCCCATGAGTTTCGAAACTCACTGTATTTAATTTAATAATTTGATAGTAATTTGCTTTCCTTTTAATATTTAATTTAATGATTTGATAATCATTTGCTTTAATTTTTTGTTGTCTAACACTAACATGTTTTTGTACTTTAGAAGCTCGTATGTTCAGATTATGACGACAAAATGGCGATGAAATAAAGAATAACATGATATCCATGGAAATAGTCCATTTATTTGGAAATTTTGAGTTAATCCTTCAAAAAAGTGTTATTTATTATATGTAGTGGTACTACCATATTTATATACCGGTAATAAAAAGATTTTTAGAATGTAACAACTTGAATGAATTATAATTAGTTTATTTTTAAAATTCCTTTCAGAGTATTCTAAGGAGAGAAAAAATTTTATTAATAAGAAACAGTGAACATTCTGGGAGTACTTAGTAGAATTTAAATGTTGCTTCTCTCTCTGGAGGATAATATCTCTGAGGATAATACCTCTGAACTAGTACCTCCCTTTCCAAACTTCTACACTAGAAAATTACATCTATCACTGTAAGATGATAACGCAGTGGAATGCTCCAATGACAATTCAAGAATGTCCTACGATAATTTAGGTGATCTTCGAAAATTGAAGACATAACAAAGATGACATTCAAGTAGGCCAAGATTTTCACATCAGGAATACCACTTTTCGAAAAACTCTATGAGTCGTTGAATTGTCATTGGAGCATTCTTCATATGAAATGGCATTCTATTAAAAGGAAAAGTTCTAAATTAGGTGACAAAGGCAGTTTTGTCTTTATCAACTGGAGACACGTAGATTTGATGATTTTCATCCCAGAAATTTATCGTAGATACAAAGCCAATCTACTTAGCGTCGTGAAGATCATCTATTCTTTGCAAAGGTTAAGAAGAACCTATAATGGTGACTGCATTTAAAGCACGATAACCAATACATAACCGCTTATGACCGTCACGCTTGGGTACTAACACAACAGGTGCAGCCTAAAGAGATTCATATTCATTTATTTTCAATTTCTGTAGTAAAAATCGTCTAAATCTTTTCTTAAAAATTTCCTTTCCAGCAGAAAGCACCGAGTCAGGCGGAACTACTACAGGAAGGTAGTTACCCGTATGAGTGTTAAGTTCAATGTAAGGAGTGTTGCATCTTCCCCTGATCTAAAGACTGCACTACACGTATTCAGTAGACAATTTAACCTTTGCTTGTGATCATGGCCCAAAGTCTTTCTTTGTTCTTCCCGAAAGGAACAGGAATTTACTTCAACATCGTCCCTTTCCACTGGGATATCAAGCATTGGCTCCCCCTTTTGAAAAGAAAACTTGTGATGGTTGTCACTAATGCTACCAATACCTGTTCTTTACATCAAGAATAATACCTAAAGATTCTATGAAATCTGTTTCAAGAAGAATTTTATATTTTTCACTTGGCATTTTTCTAAATTCAAAAAATTCCTTTTTACTATTTCATATTTTTTATCCAAACACTTGATTTATAAAACGCTTACAAAAGTAATAAAATATCGTGAATGAACACGGAATAGAAAATATTCCGAATTTTGTTCAAATATACAATCCTTTCTTTGATTAAGATACATATTTTTGTGTTGACTCACTGTTCAGGGCAAATTACTGTAATATATCAGTATACAGTTACATCAAATGAAAGGATTGTTCAGTTTTTGTTATATGTTTTTCACCCCATTAGATTTAGATGTATTTTTCTTGATTCTAATTCTGATTCATAATACTGTTTTTCTTAATGTTTTGAGTTTTTGGAGACCATTGTAAGTCTAAGACTAAAATGGCGTAATTAAGAATGTGTAAAGATGAGTAAGCTATATTCTAGTTTTATTTCTTAAGTTTAATTACTTTTCATGCATTAATGCTTGTTCTTTCGTTGTTTCATTGACTTTTGATTTAAATTAGAGGCTTCTGCTATTTTTCCTTTTGCTCCTTAATTTTTTTTATTGCTGATGATTTTGTTTCCTCACTTTGCAACTTAGGCGTGCACCTTTGTCTAATGGAACTATTGCTGATTGCGAAGGTTTGATCATTAAAACATGTTTAGGCCGAGTACCTCTATCTTAATCTAGCAGCAGTATTTCACATATTTATTTCCATTTTGTTCATTTTTAAAGGATTTTCTTTTTTCCATTGTCTCTTGCTGTTTTTCTGTTATATATATATATATATATATATATATATATATATATATATATATATTCTTTTTGTTATCAAGCTTTGTATTTCTTCTCTTCATTTGTTTAAATAAGTTTATTTTTTAAAATTCAATAATTAATAATTTTATTTTTAGTATAATCCCAAAAATGTTTAATTAGTAATTTTAAAATTTATTTTTATTCTCTGTGCATTTTATAATATATTAATGTTCATTTACATTTTTTCTTATGCATGCGTGTATATTGCTACATAATTTTATTTGAATTACATATTTTAAAAATAAAAGTGCTACGAAATGTAATTTAATTAATTTTTTCTTAGTCAAATCATCATCTATAAGAAAATTGTTAAATCCTTAAGAAACGTTAAAGGTATTAATAGCTTTATTTTTGTAATAGTTAATCGCAGTAGCATTAACACAACATTTATATTTCAAGCACTCATAATAAAAACTAAGCAAATTCTATCCATGTCAAGTATTTATATTACTTTTTTCGAAACATTTCATTTCATGATTTTTCAAGGTACGATTTCATTTTTATTTCCAAACGAAAGGCAAAGAAAGAAGTTTAAAACATTTTTTTTTTTTTTTTTTTTTTTGCAGATAGTGCAACTATAAGAAAAATTCTTACAAGCGATAAATTGAATAGTGTAACTTTATTTAAATAATTTTCTTCTTGAAATATTTTGGAACGTTGCCTTATTTCTACCCCAGCGCATTTATTTTCTGAAGGTTCTTAAATCTTTTTTTAAAAAACACAAAAAAAATATATTCTTTATAAATTTGGGGAACTTGACATACCAATCACTTTCTAGTTGGAATTATTTTTGTAAATAAAGTTGTAGTAATAATTACTTTTGTTAAAACTTGGTAAATATCGGTATATTTGTAATAGTTCTCGTTCTAAAAATACAGCATATAAAAATTGAATTTTTTTTTACCAATCATATCGATTTGTTTTATTTATCATGTTAGTGTGATCTCTTTAGTATTACAGACAGCTATCAGCAGTATATTTTATAAATAACAATTAGAAAAATCATCTCCTTCACCAATTAAAACAGAAAGGCAAAAGTAAGATAATAGCTAAGGACGTGAGTTTTCTGACAAGCGATGTGTTCGAATCCTGATTCCAAACAAAAACCCTCACACGGAATATAAAGAATATACGGGTTCAGACGTCGCTTTCTGTATCTGACCTAAATTCAGAATTAAGAAATTCGTCGCTAATTACCCGTGATGTCTTCTAGTACGAGATTCATACAAAAAAAAGTAATTAATTGCAAAATATTAACTTAATTGTATCACATATTTTCTAACAATTATGTACCATAAAATGGAAAAGATGCATATATTTTGGTAATTAATTTAAGGGTACCAAGACGTGGGGGGGAATAAAATACTGAATTTAAGACTCATTTCTTATGACATTTGTTTTAAAATTTCTTGTAGAACTTAAGATTTTTTTTTTTTTTTTTTTTTTTTTTTTTTGCGTGCCATATAATGATATGTTGATTATTTATTTATCTATAAAAATATTTTTTAGTCAAAAAGGTTTTCTTTCCTTTTGAATCAAAAGTGGACATGATTTTACAGATATATTTGCATTTAGGTATCGTATATATATATATTTCAAAACAATATTCCATAAATATACAAAATATTTTGCTCCTTACATATAAAACAATGTTCAAAAATAGTGAAAAAACTGCTTTAATGATATTACCGTACATTTTCTTTGAAAAATTATAAAACTTCGTAATTTTGCAAAAAATTAATTTTTTTTTTTTTTTTTTTTCTTTTTTTACATAAAAAATTATTTCTTAAAATTTAGGGAATTAGAGAAAAAAATACTTTTGGTTCACTATGTGCATAAGAACTCTTTGCAGAAGCATTAAAACTTTAGAACCATGCAGTACAATAATTTTACTTCTAAATACAAATATATTTGCATTTAGGTACCTTAGTTTAGGTTTGTATTATATCACAAAACAAGAAGTTTTATAAATAGTATTCCACAATTCTTTGTGTGTCCTAGTACTCTTAAGACCTTTATATGAGAAAGTACTAATTATTTTGAATTGATTAATTGTGCTAATTACTAATGAACTAAAGTCTTCTGATCTCCATTTCTCATTGTAGTATAAGGAAATAAATATATACTTTTCTCCATTGCTGCAAAGAAAACCTTTGCGTCGAACTGCTTTTGGAAAGGATAATCTGACGGTAATCTTGAAATCATTAAGACCTCTAAAACTAAGTTTTTCCTTTCATATTAGAAAATAATTTCTACTCTGCATTATGACTTTCCAAATTAATCAGCGTTGGACCATGTGCCTCGAATATTCAATAATCTGAAAGATTAATTTTCCATCTTCTTAAATTGAATTTATGTTCTTTTCGTCTTCAGCTAATGTGTCACGTAACGTAACAAAGTTATATTGCATGCGAAAGTGAAGAACAGTAATGAAAGGAGCGCTAAATTTAAAATTGTAGCAAGTAAAACCGATATTATATTTTTTAGTGTTTTCAAATGAAATTCGTTTACTCTTTTCTAAGGTCACGGAAAATATACTTTCCTCCGCATTTATCGAACTTCAATCAACAAATGAGGAAGAAGGTGTTATTTTCTAAATCTGTATGAAAATATTATTTTATGAACAAAAAAAATTCTCTTTATGTATTGCAACATAAGAAATAACAAACATAAAGTGACCTTTAAATAGCATCCAAAGGGCGGTGTAAACATACTTCCATCAAAAAAGGTCATAAAAATCAAATTAATTTTCTCTAACAAGAAAAGGAATTTCTTTTCTTAAATCAACCTCAGTCTCAAAAATATATTAATGTATCTCTACTAGTAAAAATGGCACTATAAAAGATTAATACGAGACCGATTCAAAAAGTATTTGTATTTGAAGAAAGATGGCATCATTATAAGGTAAATTGTTGTTACCATTCTGTGCTGCCATCTGTTAAACGGAGCCGAAGCAATTTGATATTGATTCATAAATCAGTTTTGATTTGGTAGTCATTTGCTACCCAATCAAAATTGACTGCTGTCACGTGAAGTTGATGTCATTTTGCTTCGAGTTGTCACCATTGATGATAAATCGCTACACTCCGAAACCAAACAACAATCAAAATAATAGATTGTTTTAGATGAATCTACTCCAAAGAAAGCAAAGGTGATCTCATCGGTCGGAATAGTTATGACGAAAAAATTTTGAGGTACAAAAGGCGTCTTTATTACGAATACGAGTAACTGAGACTTATACTGTTCTCCGGTGAGTCTTGATGTTTTCTAAAAACAAGTCATTTTCAATGCTACGAGCGCCATCACTTGGAATTTTGAAGAACTTATTGAACGACCCTCGTATACGTCAAACTGAAGAGAAAAATTACTCCAAATAACTTATTTGAACAATAGACTTCCTTCCCATTGACTCCCTGAATAAGCGAAGACAATATTCAGGCTCTGTCCACACATGGCACAGAACATTCGGAGTGTTATAAACGAAACAGCTTCAGTGATTCTTCCTTTTAAATTGTCAGGTGTTTTTCGCTTAAAGCTTTCTTTTATACGTGTCAGGAATAATATTGTGCTATATACAGTGAAGATCTCCGCAGGAAAATAACATTCGCCGATTGGACAAACAGCTCAAAGAAACAGACGGGGCTACTGAAGCAAACACGTCCAGAAAACGGCCATGGTGACTGATGAAACGATTGAAGCTGTACTACGAGAGTTGTTTTTTTTTTCTTTTTTTTTTCAATCTCCGATTGGCTATAATAAAAAGACAGGTGAATATAAAAAAATAAATTTTATTACCAAAAGTAATGTACAACAAAGGTTACTTTTCTACATAATCATCTTGACGATTGATGCATTTGTTATATCTGTGAACAAGCTTTGCAATACCCTCTTCATGAAATGTTGTCGCCAATGAATTGAGGTGAGTTGTGACCGTTTCTTTGAGCTCCTGGTCAGTTTGGAAGCGCTGCCTCCCAAGCCACTTCTTCAATTCAGGAAAAGGATGAAAATCACTTGGCGCTAGGTCTGGGCCTTGTGATGGATATTTGAAAATGTCCAATTTAAATTGCTCAAGAAGCCGTTGGGTTGGGGAAGCATTTCGGTCATCTTTAAGCTTTCGACACCATTCACGAACAACACCATCACTTATAAAGCTGTCTCCATACTCGACTCATTCTTCGATGAATTTCCGCTGCACTCCCTTCTGCCTGCAAGAAACGAATAACACTTCGCAATTCACACTTGGCGGGAGAATCAATAGAGGCAGCCATGTTTACGTGACTGCAGTTCAACAAGAAAGTGCATGTTGGACTCGGCAATGACAAAGCGTGTATAGGGGAGATACGCAGTAGCCTACTGCGCACACCAGCTAGCTGCAGCATTCCTGGTCTTCATAGTGTGCCAGTTTTTCCTGAATTGAAGAAGTGGCTTGGGAGGCAGCGCTTCCAAACTGACCAGGAGCTCAAAGAAACGGTCACAACTCACCTCAATTCATTGGCGGCAACATTTCATGAAGAGAGTATTGCAAAGCTTGTTCACAGATATGACAAATGCCTCAATCGTCAAGGTGATTATGTAGAAAAGTAACCTTTGTTGTACATTACTTTTGGTAATAAAATTATTTTTTTATATTCACCCATCTTTTTATTATAGCCAATGGGAGGTTGGAAAAAAAACAGCCCTCGTAACACGTTTCTAGGGTAGCCCGAAGAAATTTTTGTGAAAGTCTTCTAGACAACTAGGCATTCCTAAAGCACACCTACTACACAATTGTCACAGAACACAACCATCACATGTCAATGTGGAAAATCAACGCGACAGTTAAAAAATAGCGTGGTGCGCCATTGGACAAGACCGAATTTCCCTTCCCCCTCCCTTTTTTTTGGTAAAAAAACAATAATTGGAAACTTCTTCCTGGATATATTAGAAAAGTATGCAACCCCCAAAATACAGAAGAAACCCATTTTCCATCTATGTGAAGCTCCTCCACAATTTGCACAATCATGCGAGATTTCTTAACGAAACATCTCTTCAGAAATGATGAAAAAGATGCATCTGTTTCAGAACCGCCTTCTTCAGACTTTACCTCCCCGGATTTCTGTTTTGCGGTTAATATAAAAACGCGAGTGTATTCCGTACAAGTTTGAGATCTGAACCATTTAAAAGAATAGATCGCTGAAGCTATTTCGTCTTTCCCGCCGAATATTTTCTACCATATATGAGAAGAGCCTGGATATTGTGTCTTGAGTCTACAAGGCAACGAGGGAAACACACATCGAAGTAGACTGAACAAGTAAGAAACTTGTAGGGTTCCTCTTCAATTCGATGAACAGTTCATTTCCCTACAATGTTTTGGTTCCAAGTTATAACCATTTAAAATTCTATCATTATTTTACAGTCACATTATACATTCATGGGTTCGAAGAAGGCTAAATTAAGAAGAAATAGTTAGATTACCAACGGATGATGGTCGCAAATTGTTTTTTGAAATCTGCTTAATTTGATTCTTCTTTTGGATATATATTTTTAAAATTCCAGGTAAAATCTTAATTACAGCTGTCTTCGATTAATGTTAAAGAACAGAATGAAAACTTAAAACATACGGTTTTTTGAAGAAAAAAAATGCTTCAGTGTATCAGTATTAACTCGTGAAATTATATAACACGTATATCTGTTTATCTAACTCCATACATAAGCTTCCGAAACATTCAATCTATATATAAACTGCTGTTTGTAGAAAATGCAACACCATGAAGGAATCATCAGAATCAAATGAAATTCGCAGCAAATGTCAATTATAGGATATTATGCAAATTAATAAAGTTTCAGAGCCATCGCGCGTGCGCGGCGCGCGCAGCGCCCTCTGAATTGATGCTGAAAGCGTATAAATAAAGTGCTGTAGCGGGACGTTGAAAAAAGTCTATGATTATTTGTTAGTGGCAAACGTTTAGTGAGACCTGAGTATGCCTCCACGACGGAAGAATAAGAAATTCAAGCAACTTACGGAGTTTGAACGAGGGAGGATAATCGGCCTTCGAGAAGGAGGATTTTCCTATCGCGCAATAGCAGCTCGTATGCAGCGGAACAGTTCCACAGTGATGCGAGTTTGGAAGCAGTGGACCGACGAGCACCGAACAACTCGAAAAACAGGCACTGGACGACAGAAGGTGACGTCAGAGCGCGATGATCGACACCTGCTCCGCATGGCGGTGAATGATCGCACAGCTTCCTCCAGGCAGCTGGCAGCACGTTGGTCTACTGCTACAGGTGTACAATTGTCGGCTTCGTCAATTCGTCGTCGTCTGCTGCGCCGTGGATTGCGTGCAAGGGTGCCTTTATACAGGATTCCCCTCACGGCGAATCATCGACGGCTGCGTCGGCAGTGGGCTCTTGAGCACAGAAACAGGCGAGCTGATTGGCACCAAGTTGTCTTTTCAGATGAATCACGCTTCAATTTGTGGACCCATGATGGCCGTGTTCGTGTTAGACGTTATGCCGGTCAACGCTGCCTTCCTGAGTGTATTATTGAACGACATAGTGGTCGAACACCCGGAGTTATGGTCTGGGGTGCGATTTCGTATCATGGACGATCCAATTTGATACGAATTGAGGGTAATCTCAATAGCAACAGGTACGTCCGTGAAGTGCTACAGCCCGAAGTCGTTCCTTTCCTTCAAGGCATCCCTGGAGCTATCTTTCAGCAGGATAATGCACGCCCACATGTTGCGCGGACTGTTCGAGACTTCTGTTCAGCACAACGCATGCAACTTCTTCCTTGGCCTGCTTATTCACCGGATATGTCGCCTATTGAGCACGTGTGGGATATGGTTGGTCGGCGTCTCGCTCGTGATCCGCGTCCTGCAGTTTCCAAAGACGAACTTTGGTTGCGCATACAAGCGATATGGAATTCTCTTCCTCAAGCAGATATTCAACATCTGTTTGACTCCATGCCACGTCGTATAGCAGCACTTATTGCAGCGCATGGTGGCTGCACCAAATACTGATTTCGGACGCTTAATTTGTTTCTTTTGTTTTGAAAATTTCATCATTTATTTGTATCAGTACAAGTCGTTTCTGCATTAAATTTCATTTGATTCTGATGATTCTTTCATGGTGTTGCATTTTCTACAAACAGCAGTATATATATATATATATATATATAAACACTAAATGTTCAATTTAACATATGAAATTAAAATTTTGTTTGTCATTTAAATGTAGGGGAAAAGATATAGACCATATTGAAAATCATTTTATCCACACAAAAAATCAGTAATTTGTTGAAATAATCCTTTTTTATATCATATTATACAATCATTCTTAAAGTATTTCTCTATTTGAAAAAAAAAATCCCTAAAAGAATTTTAAGAATAATGGGCACTACTTTAACGTTTAGTGACAATAGTATTAAAATAATATATAGTTCGATCAATTCGATAATGCTTAATTTCTTATATATAAGTCTGATTTAAATCTAGCTACAGTTTTAAAAAAATTATTTCAAAATCCTAATTTTTTTTCACATGCAAACAAACATATCACATATTTTCATAGATATCATTTTTTGTTTCATCGAGCTGGTCTCTTTCTTTAAATAAAAAATTAAGCTCGTATTATAACAATTGATGAGAGAGTAAACAGCAATTATTTAGCCAAAAATCTACTCGTATTCTGAAGAGAGTTTTCCCAATGATAAACTCTCTGTCAAAGTTTCCTACATAAACTTCCTTGAAAAGTTTCATTCACTTTCATTTACAGAGTGCCTGGATGCTGATTTAATTCACACTCGGATTTCTGTGCACAACTCTTACATGACTAATAAAGCCTTTGCGTAGAAAGTGAACAATGTTTTCGGTTCAATATAACATGGTTTCTAAATCTAAGTTAGTTGTTATCACAACCGATACAAACTATTCCTATTAATGCTCCCGAATCATCTAACCAGTTCATTAAGTTTAGAAATGCGATGAAATTTAATTCAGTAAACGAATCTCTTCTACAGAAATAAACATATATCGAAATTCTTGTTCAACTGTTTAATATAGTTTTTAGTATTTAATTTTTAAGAATTTTAGAAAATACTTAACTTTTTTTTGTTGCAAGCATACCTTAATTGTAAGGAAAGTCTTAATAAGTCAAAAAGTGCATAAATATAAATCAATTTTCTCTCTCCTCTTTCCTTACTAAATAAAAGTTTAATAGTTGATACTTATGCTAATCTTTCAGAAATCCGTCTTTTCATAAATGCAAGAATTTATTGTCAAAAACGAGTTGAAGAGGTATTTTAAGGATAAAGTCTTCAGATCCGATCTAGGGTAAATTATTTTATTTTTATCCAGCAAGACATTTTTTGCTCATTGAAAAATAAAATCTGATAAATGTCTAGTTTTCGCGAAACGATTCTGGACTAACCAATTAACGGCAAAAAGCATTTTAACACTGTTGTCGTGTCCACAAAGTCTCAGCTTTTAAAATTTTCGGTTAAGCAGAATTTACTTTTTTGTTTTTCCAGATTTGTTTTTAAAACTTACAGTGCAACTACATACCAAGCTTATAAAGAGACTACCTGTTTGTCCAATAAAGTTAGCTGCACTGCATTCAAGATGAAATTCTAGGGAGTAAAGTGTTTGCTCGCTTGTCTTGGGGGCTTAAAAACTCTTATTGTCATGCCATGTTAAAAAGAGCGTCTTGATTCTGAATTCCGCATGTTGCAAGTTGAAGAGTGTAATCTGGTTTCACCCCCTTCTTCTTTCCTTCTCGCAAAGGGAAACGCGTCGCTCCAGGCTTTTGAAGAAATAAAAACTGTTTACCAGGATGTTATGAATTGTATCAATGTGAACATGTAGTATCATGAGTTGCAAAAAAAAAAGGAGTTCAACACCGTTATCTCGGCCTGAAAACTCATAGCTATTGTCTTTTGGGATCATAAATCGATTCTTCCAACTGAATGTTTGCATCAAGAAGCAATTAATGCCGAGGAGTACTAAGAAAACCTAAGAAATCAAAGAGGACAGTATAGAACAAAAGATAGAAATCTGAACGAAAAGAGTGCGTTTGTCGCATGACAATGTACACCCCCATACAGTCAACGCTACACTGCCATGTCTGGATATTCCGAATATTTAAGGCAGCTATGTCAGTTAATTGTTCAACAAATTAACGCTAACAGAAGACAAAAGATCAATCGTTTCTTCAAACTATAGAATTCGTCAAGTTATGGGAAGCGTAGACCGTCACATTCCAAGTCGGTTTTTTCGACCTAAGACAAATTATGTTAGTAATGTATTGATTTGAGTTATCTCTTGAGCAATTATTTACCAGTTTGCTTTGTCTTATTTCAAAATACGTGTCCTTTTCACTGAACATAGTGTTTAGTTCTGTACTTGGACTAATTTATAAGTTATTTTGTTTCATCCGGAGTTTCATTAATCGATTGACTGATTGTTAATGCCACCCTTAAAAGCGTCCTAATTTTGAATCTCGGTCAAGGATAACATCTGAGAGAGTGAAAGAGAAAGTAAAGTTTATTGGCGCAAGAGCCAGATATAACTATGCTGCGCCAAACAAGATTTAAGTGTGCTCAAGACGTGAAGAAATAGAAGAAAAGTCAAAAATTGGTTGACAAGAAGAAGGGTCGAAAATAGAGAAGGATCGCTAGGGTAACCCGGAGGAGCGTCACTCCTGTTTACCAAAGATAGTAAACCTCATAGGAAAGAAAAAGATCACTAAGGTGCCTTGGGGTCATGAAGGATGACATCTGAGCTGGCCCATCCTTCTCCAAACTCCCATACCATTCCTTCGGGAGGACTTGAGACCTCGAC
>BMAW01043644.1:314105-331419 GCA_019974015.1 Nephila pilipes | reverse complement strand
ATCGACTTAAAATTTTGACACGTTTCAAGCAAAGGTTAGTACTCTAGAAAGACCTGATTACTGGTTTACTACGAGTGCCATCTCTGGGTTATTCTCGGGAGTTATTGATGTGTTATGAGTTTTATATGGTTTACTAATGCTATGCTATGATAAAAATAATTTACCAAATTTTATATATCAATAATATTAAGGGCATTATTAGAGTAAGGTTAATGACAAATATTGCTAACATTGCATGAATTTTTATGCAAAAGTTACTTTTATTTAAAATTTTTATAGATTGTAATGAAATCACTATTTGATACTTTTTGGATTTTCAACAAGAGTATGTTGTATAAAAATCAAACTGTTAATGATGAAACGCTAATGAAAGATGCATAATTCTTTATGAGAGATGATAATTTGAGGTTTTATATTGCACTGAACATAAGAATTATTCTCAAACCCCAAATGATCATGATCTAACCAAAGCCAAACCTTCTAACTCTTAAAAAAGGGAATGAATTTTCTCGATAGCTTTCCAATTTATGATTTTAAATTATTTATTAATATTCGTTATTGATATTTGTTATTTATTTATTAATATTTCCAGCCAAAAAAGAATTCGCAGCTACTACTTCCTCGCATTAATGATTGTGTTTTTAGAAAACTTTTATTCGTGAATTCAAACACGGCATCTGAATTTTATAGGTTATCTTAAATTCTAAAGAAAGCTCTATTTTTTGTGTACGTAGATTAGGTCAAAAAATATTTTTTAAGTGTATTTGTTTGCTTTAGGTTTGAATGAAATTTTGCAGATAATTTTTTATTTTTAATAGTTTTTCATGGTTTTATTAGTAACTATCTTATTTTTCAAATAAATAAAACTTAAAATTTTTAAAAATTAAAAAATAATAATAAAAGAATGACATCCATTTGATGATCACAATTCAAAAATTAGCAATTTAAATAAGTTGTATCTTCCTATATTAAGTTTAGATTATGTTTTGAAGGGATTCAAAAGTATAGATACTTCGAAACCTTACTGAACTTGAAGTCATATTTTAAGAAGGAAAATATTCCTGCAAAAAGTAGTTAAGTTTTCTAAAAATCAAATCAAGATTCGAAGTATACTTAACTGAAGTTTTCTGAAGAATATCTTTCTCAGATACCAAACAACTTAGAATGATCAAGAAATACGAAACAGAGAAGTTCTCCATCTCTCCTTTTTGTTATCGAGATTTACAAAGTCTATTTGTTTTACAATGCCGTCGTAAACCGAAAAAGACTAAAACGGTATTAATCAGAAGCTGCAATACTCTAAAAACAATTACGGCTTTTAATGGCGTAGAAAAGAATATACACACACCTTAGAAATATTACATTTCCATCAATTTTCCCTAGTAAATAAAGTATTGCATAAGAAAAATTTTTATTGTTTATTATGTATAATTATTAGAAAAATACAAGTTGAATGAAATTCGGTTAAATTAACTGTTCACTGTTAAGATTCCAGAATGAAGGATATGTAAAAATAAATCACGTGAATTGATGCGGTCAATGAAAAAGAATATTCTATGCATTTAAACTAAATACTTAATTGTTTCTTTTACATTTTCGCACGAGTATATGAATGTGCATTTGTATAATACGTTTAAAAATCAGTTAACTTCACTTCTGTTTCTCTGGTTTCTTCCTTAATTTAATGTTACATTCTTCCTCACATATCTTTTTTACTAAAAGTGAAGTTTGCTTTCACGTGTTTTTAAAAAATATAGAATATTCAGAAATAAACTTCAAAGTAATATCTAAAATATAGGTTTCTGAAACTAAACGTTTAGGGTTTGCTCTTGTGTTCATTGTTAAAATTTCTTCTGCTTAACGAACGAAATGCATGTAACATTTCTGGATTTGCGTGTAATTTTTAAATTTGAAAATTTTCTGTTTATGATTGCTTCCATGAATATAGTACATTAAAACTTAAAACATTTCTTAAAATTTTTTTTCTGAGTTCGTTCACAAAAAAGCCATTATTTTTAGCTTGAAGTGTTAAATTTGATTACTTTTTTTGATTCTTACATCGAAATTATGAAAAATTTCTTATTATTCTAAAACTCAACTCAAATCATTCAAATGCATTAAAATAAATTCCAAAAGATATTTTGCAAATAAAAATATCTTGTAAATAAAAATCATAACATAGCAAAATTTTTGTAAATGATAAATATTTTAATCTAGCGCATTCTTATTACAAAAATAACTGTAGAATACAGGAAGCATTTTTAAAAAATCATACAAACTGTCAAAACAATACTTATAACCAAATGTATCACTAGAAACTTTTATAAATTTTACATTACATATATTGTTGTATCTTATCAAACCTAGAGCCTTAAATATGCACTAAATAGTAAAATAAATAACACGTACTAAGTAACAATATATAAATGAGTAAAATGTTAGAAGGAGCAAATGTGAAAAATGCTCCTGATAATGAAATGTATATAATATCTACACAATAATGGATATATATATAAATATACATTGTGTTGATAATTTACGTTTAAATAAATTATTCATGACATTTTCTAAAAATAGAAATTCTACTTTCGAACACATCAAATTTTAGTCCAAATATAAGTCTAAATAAAGGATATAAATGAAGAAATTAATTAAAAAATGGTTACAGATATTAAAATTAATTTGTATCATAATGATATAAATTGTTTAGTAAATGATACTCTGTGGGGAGTCTTTACCGGAGACTCAATGAAAGTCACAAAAATCATTTTGAAGAGTGAGGTTTTTCCTATTAATTAAAAGATTTAAGAAATTTTTTAACTTTTTATGAATTATTTTAAAAATTAAAATATATTCTAAATGAGATATTTTACAAAATTTCCCCCCTTTATAGTTGTTCAGGGTGAAGGCAATTTCAGTATGCATAACTGTGGTATAAGCAAATCTTCAGTCAGTGGCAGTAAAATTGTAGGTGGGCGAAACGCATTAGACGGAGAATTTCCCTGGCAGGTATGAAAATCCAGTTTTATGTTACTAAAATAGTATTGTGATTTTTTTCAATTGAAAGCAAAACAAAATTAAAAATGTTTATTTATGAAATGAAGATTAAATTTCTAAAAACAATAAGCAAACAACAAATAAAGATTACCTTTCAATAAGCATTTTCAAAAACCCCAGTTTTTCGGTTTTTATTATTATTCTTAAGAATTCTACAATCAAACATTTTTTTTTCAGTTGTCTCTTCAAATGAGAGTTATGCCTGTTGTGACGAATTATCAGCATATCTGTGGAGCTTCAATTATCAATAGTGATTGGGCAGTGACCGCAGCTCATTGCATAGCAGGGTAACTTGCAATTGGTTTAATCTTTGTATTTTCAACATAAAATTAAGAGAGGCAAATGAGATGAAATTTTCAAGATTACTGGTGCATTGATAAGATACATTGATCAAAATACTCAAAAATAAATATACACTTCAATATGAAAAGTATACACACAAAAATTCCTTTTATAAGATTAACCAAAACACCTAAGTTATCAAGTTATATTTAAAATATATTCAAGCAAATCTGAAGCAATGAAACCTAACCTCAATTATCATTCATATATATTTTCTCTTAATTATAAATATTTTGATTTTTCTTTTAGAGCAACAATTGCAAGATGTTTTTTCTGAGGTACTCTAAGACCTAAAATGCTCCCCACAAAAAGATATCGATATGTATTCAGGAAAATCCAAAAATTGTTCTTTGCACAAAAGTCAAATATACCTTTATCTCTCTCATCTCTCTTTGAAAAATAAGCACACATATTCGCCCTTTGTCATGACAGTACCTTGATGATTTTAAAAACGGTGGTGTTATTGATAATTTTACAATGAAATCATAATACACAATTATCTTCTTATTCATAAATCCAGGCTTTAAGAGAAGCCATAAATAACTATAATTTCATTATATATACATTTCTTGGAACCTTCTGATTATTATCTTTTCAGCTTTATTTACTATATAACTGATGGGTCAAAATTTATGAATTCAAGAAAAGTATTAAAACTTATGGTTATTTATGATATATTCTATCGATTTTTTAAGATATTAAAAAGCTTGCGATTATGTTTCACAGTAATGAAACGAGAGACATTTATGCATTTTATTTAAAAATCAAGTACTGCATTTTTATTTTATCATGACTTTTTATTAAGTAAAAAGTATTTGTTTTCCAATTGAGTTTTAGGGAGGAAAGAAAAGTTAATAATGATTTCTAAATTAATAACAGTATTTTTCATGGAAATTTTAAAATAAAAAAACAAACATCCTGAAATTTAACTCTCCTATAAATTTGTCTAGCTTAATCCAGAGTATTTTTATGGATATTTTTAATTTAAAAAAATTTGCTTTCTTACAGAGGATTTTTCACAACATACCGAGTTCAGGCTGGAGCCATGAATATTACGAAAAGAATGACCCCAACAACTCATATAGTAAACAATTTATTTTGGGAAATTTTATTGCTTGGCATTATTTTTAAGAACGTAGATGAAACAGTTTTTATTTTTAACAGGTTGTGCCAATTGTTCATGAGGGTTACAACCCACTGAAATCTTTGAAAAATGACATAGCTCTTTTAAGACTTACCACTCCTATAGACATAGAAAATTCAGATGGTTTTATAAATGGCGTTTGTTTACCTTCCAAGGACATAGCAGACAATATTACTGGCACGGGAACAGTTACAGGATGGGGTACTACTAGTCAAGGTAAAGTATATTTGTACTTCAACTGAATAAAATAGAAATTCATAATACTTGAAACCATTTGTTTTTGAAGTTTTTAATTGTATTAACTCTTTACACACATTATTCTTTTCAGCAATTATATGGTCAGTCTTCCGTACTTTAATTTTATCTCATGAAGCAATAAAATTATTTGTAACTGAGTTTTTTTTAATAATGTATGTACTGTATGTTTTCATTTTCTAGCTAGTTAGGCTTCCTTACATTTCCTAACTCATTTAAATTTCTGTTAATAAATTTAAGGAAAATGCACAGTTATTTTATTTGAACAAATGACGTTTAAATATTCAGATGGTATAAAAACTTCACTTTATACATATTTATTGCAAATTTCTTTGCCGAAAGAAATCAAATCTGCTTTATAAAAAAATCTTGGACACGTAGATCAGTTTCATAGTTTAAGCACTATTGAGCTAACCTCATTTAATGACGACATTTTTTCAGTTAATTTGGAAGGGCGTCAGAATTATTAGCAAAAAAGAAAAAAAAAAAAAAAAAACATTTTGTGTTAATCTTTTCCTCTCCGATTACTTCTGTTTTCTTTCTTGATCTCTTTTTGACAACTTTGTTACTTCTACCGTTTGAGGAGACACTTAATAGCCCGTAAAATCTTTACGATGCATTTCAAAGTACATTTTTTTAAATGACGCTTTTTTTATTCGTTTCAGTGTTACGGTGTTATGTAATTAAATCATAAGAATTTGGAACGTTACTGAAGGGAGAATGCTTACACACTTATGTTGTGCTTGTGATTAAGTTGCCACCTGCTTTAAATACTTTAAATGATTCTGTGATAACACGCAATATCCATAAAATGTGTTTTTAATGTTAGTGGTGTATTTGACATTTTTCTCAATTTAATAACAATATACTGATCAATTATTGCAAAACGGCTTTATGTATATATTCTAGGGGTCAACGAGAAGTTTTAATTATTACTAATGAATAACCAATTATCTGGATGAAATTTACACCGCATATTAATTGATCTTTATGTAAATTGTCGTAAATTGCATCTATTAAAGTGGTTGGTTGGTTTCAGAAAACTATAGATTGCTAAAATTTCCAGTATCGTAAATTTTTAATGATTATTCTGGGGTTTCGGGAAATTCTAATTGTTACTAAACTTGAATGTGATAGAAACTTAATTTTTTATCTTTTATTCTTTTAAGCATAGTAGTTAATCAGGTTTTTACATTTCTCCCAGCATTTCCTGAATTAGAAAACCATCATTGTAGAACTAAGCACTTGAAACTTTAATCTTCTTCGTACTGCAGGTTACATCAATCGAGGGCTTTCTGAAATAATACAAATCAACATTAACGTCTGTAATTTACAACATTATAAACATAAAGATCAATTAATATGCAGGATAAATTCTTTTCGGATTTCTCGGTTATATATTGGTAATTATTGAAAGTCTACGATAACCTTCGTATGTATTTAACTTTGCAAAGGGCTTACAGTTCTACATTAAGAGGAAAAAATTCACCAACCATTTAATTAATTAATTGGACAAGGAGTCGATTGTTGAGGTTCGAATTAGTTAATCTATCCAAAATAATATTATCTGTTTTTAAAACTTCATTTAAGGAAGAACTAAACTATCTCATTCAAATTTCACATATCAACCTAAAGTAACAATTTAAATTTTATATTTCAAATCGTATGTGATTTATAGAATAACATCAAACTTGGTGCAAAATTCAGTATTACATGAATAAATTCAAATACGTGTTTGTATTTTATTTGAATGACCTTTCTCATTTGATCTAAAATGTTTTATATAAAAAAAATTAAATGTTGGTTTTTGAAACAGGTGGCTCTCTCTCTGAAACCTTAAAGGCGGTGGATGTTCCAATATTATCGGATGAAAAATGTAAGGAAGTTTATAAAGAAAATTATGAGTCTACTATGTTATGTGCCGGTTATGAAGAAGGCGGAAAAGATTCTTGTCAGGTAAATATGCTTTATACTGAAGTGAAGTGAATGAGCTTTATTAATAATCAATCAGTTGTTATGAATTTTACTTATAATATTTAAATAACACACTCACATTGAATTTTCAATAAAAATACTTACATTACAAAATTAGGAATTTTAAAAATTCAATATTGATTTTTAATTTTTTAAAGTTATGAGTAAAAGCGAATTTGGTAAAGAATATCTTTATCAGAAATAATACTTGAACTATATTAATAAAGTTTACAGTTTTTGACTTATGTATATATATATATATATATATATATATATATATATATATATATATATAGTTGTTATCTTTTGAAACCCAAATTAATTAAACTATCTTAGGTTATGATTTAAATATTAAATCTAAGTTGACCAAATCACTCATTTGGAATTCAACAATTCTCAGTAAGAGTAACTACTTAGCTTAATACTTTGACTAGAATTTTCTTCAATTCAGAAGACAAGTTAAGTTGTTTCAATCCAAATTATGAACCTCTATCAGCAAGTTGTTATAAACTATCCCACTTTATTTCTACTTCATTTATATCATTATTTATAATTCACTTCCTTCACTCTCATAATCATCTAATTCAGCTAATTACGTATAATTTTGGTTGGGAAGAAATCGTACTTTTATGCAGTTTTAATTATTATAAAGTCTCCGAGACTAATGAAGTGATAACCCTGAATAGCCCGACTTCAAAGTTTTTCTTTTGTAATTCACTTTTGCAGTAGGAGTATTATTACCGGTGATTTTTGAATAATAACGCTGTTTATATATAACTTTGTTACGTTTATACTATTTCATATCAAGAAGACTATTTTATCTATTTGTCAAAGAAAAAATATTCCGCGTTTCATTTCTTATGGAAATACTGATGTTCTTCAGCAATTTTATCGTTTTATTTTATAATTAACCAGTTTTGATAAATATATATTGAATGCAAGTGAATGAAATGATGACTGTTTGGTAACATACTCAAATTAATAAAAACATTTTTATTAAAAATTGATTTTTTTAAACATTAACTTACTAGATACATAATAATTGTATACACTAATGAAAGTAACTTATATAAACTCATTACGCTCACCGTATAAACTAGGTGGTAGAAGAGTAATGGACAGAGAAGTATTATTTTTATCATTGGCTGCTAAAATTTTCCTTTTTGTAGGGGAAATGGGACGTCGATCCATCACAATTAGTAATTATTCAACGGAGAATGGCGTGGTTCGTTATAAATAATTTTGAATAATTACAAATTTTAAAAACTGAGTTATTGTATTAATAGCAAAATTTTTGTTACATACTGTTGTGGCGACTGGGCCGCAAAGGTATTCGTTGTAGACCACATTTGACTCCGCGAGTTTCACATGCTTGATTTAAAAGAACACTTTAAAATTAAGATTATGTGATATATGAGGCATTCATCCCTTCAAATATTGTTATGGACATTTCCTGGACACAATTTGATTTAAACAAATCAACTTCCAATTATAAAAAGCACCACATGCGTCCCCGCAAGTTTACATATAAACTGAAGAGCAGCGAGAGGCGCATTACTGTCTACTTTCGCTCTTGTGTCATACAGAAAAAGCAGAAGTTTAGTGAGAAGGAATTAGAGGAACTGGAGGATAACGACTTGCTATTAGATATTTATAATTTGGAGTGAAGTATCTTGATTAGCCTTTTCTATTGAAGCGAATTCGAATTAAGGAGCTGAGATAAGAACTAGATGTTAGCGAGAAGTGTATGAATCAGAACGATAAGAACCTTAGGTAAGCTCAGATTTCATAATTAGTGCATTATTTAAAATTGATAAATTAATTGGGATTCGAGAGAGAGCGACCTTATCTATATTATATATACATCAATGATTATTAATAAAGTATCTTAACTTGCTCTAGCGTGCATTCAATAGTGGAGTTCAGTGGTTATTGACTTGTACATTAGACAGAGATATGACTGTGGAGTTGAATAATGAAGAACGGGCGTCACAATGCATTGGAAATAGATTCAAAATAAGCCGCAATCTATTTGATTTAAATATTAAGGTCTTTTATATTTTTACTGATACACATTTGGGTTTAAATATATAATGCAATATTTGCATGAAATATATGTTTCTTAATATAATGCAGTATTAGAGCAACATCATTGAAACTAATATTTAACAAGACTTTAAAAAGAACATAAAATGGAAAAGGAAGAACTTCTGCCTACATGTTGAAAAGACTACCGATTTAAAGCTATTCATTTTGATAAAAATGAAAGAAAAAAATGAATAATTTTACAATGTAAAACAAATTTTGACACATTTTGTGAGGTAAATTGAAGTTTATAAATAGAATTGTATTAATGACTTTTTAATTACCAGTACGCTTAAAAAGGGATTCTAAGTTTAATTTTTCGATTTGTTTCGGTTATTTTTTTCAAATAATTAGTAAAATTATTCTACATTAGTACGTAAATTACCTTACCTGATAAATATAAATTATTGAATTCTGCTGCCTTTTAAACATTTTTCCTCAGTAAAATTTAATCTTCCGAAGCGGCCCCTTATGTTCTTTGTTAAGAAACAAAAAATATTAAATTATTAAGTTTCTCGTTATAATTCAGATTAGGTATGTCATTAATTATTCATTAAGAATATCAAAATTTGACATGCCTTTTCTATCGTTCCGGGGAGCTGGTGCTTTAAGCTATAGTTGCATACAAGGCAAACTCATCATCTATTCAAAATGAAAACTCTGCAGTTCCTTGTAAATAAAAATATTTATTGACATTAATTACAACAGTTACACATCACTATAAGACACAACACAGGTTACATAATAGAGCTAAAAGCGTTCTCTCTCGTTCTAGTTCTAAGTTTCGAAACAACCTGTATATATTCTGTCTTAAGCTAATTTTTGTGAAAATGGTCATTAATTTATTTCAATTTCCTCTAATCCTTTTAATGCAAATATAAGTTAGTTACAGGAAATAAAGTACAATTAAAACTTACTGTAAATATAACATATTACTGAAATTTACTGTTTACTTTAATTTTTAGTAGATTCCTATTTCTGTTTGCTTCTTTCTAATGTGTTTAATGTAATAAAGAATTCCCTTCTTTTATGATAAACTTTCGTACTTAATGAACAGTTACCTGTGATACAATTATCACTCTCTGTCTCTCCTATATAAGTACACGGGAATATACTGCATTAATAAAATAAGTATAAACTATTTAAAAGTACAAAAAATATATTATAAGCATTTTCAATAATGATAAATGTATGTAAGAGAGTTAGTAAATGCCTTTCTTTGCCTTAGTTTAGAAGGCAAAAACTGAATTTTCGTAATCATTATATACAGTGATATTTTACGAACGATGTTATTTTGATTTTAGGGAGATTCCGGAGGCCCATTTGTCCAACGATCAAGTAACGGAATATCTACTTTGATTGGTATTGTTTCCTGGGGATACGGCTGTGCTCAACCAAACTATCCGGGTGTCTACACTGAAACCGCTCACTACATTGACTGGATTTCCAGAACTATGAAAACGCTAGGAGGAGGTTTACCTCCGCAATTAATCTAAATTTTTATGAGTAATTATAGTTTTCTAAATAAAGTTGAATGTGTGTGAACAGTTGTGAGTTTTGAAGTAATTTTTTTTTTGAAACAGAATTTTAATTTCCATAAATTTACTAACCTGTCTTACTAAAAGTTAAGGACAAAAACCAACAGGTCCGTTTTCTTTTAACACTTTTTCAAATTTTTTTTTTTAAAACGAATCATTTAAACTTCAAATTTTCATTTCAAAATATTGAAGAGATTGTAAGAAAAGAAAATAGTATTATCAGAATTATTGATTTAAAGGAAAATATGATTTTAAAGTAAGAACTTTTGTAATAGGTAGTATTTTGTTAAAATTTGATATCTTCGAAGCCTCTTTTCTGGAAAATTCTTTGGAATTCTTAAATACAATATCTAATCTTTTGATTTATTTTAGTGTGTACTAAAATATTAATTTTTCATATATCGACAGTTAAAATTGTAAAATTAAGGGAAGATGAACATTTTATTGATCATAGAGCTTTTTTATTATTTTTAAAGTTTTATGGTTTGCAAAACAATAACTTTGAAACATAGTAATCAATAAAAACTAAAGAAAAATTATAAGTTGCTTTATATTTCTGCAAAATTTTGAAAAAATTCCCGTACTTTACTATCTGATAAATGGTGTACAGTGACACACACACACACACACACACACACACACACACAATAAAACCTAATATCAAATAAAACCTAAATACCTAATTAAGATGTTTTCATTTTTGATTGGTATTTTTTAAGATCTACTAACTAAGAAATAGGCAACATTTTTCCAAACTATGCCAAGCATTCATTCTATCACAAACAAAACTGTTAGATTTATTATACAATGATAGAAAAACCTTCAAATTTTCAGCTATTACTAAAATTCAAATAACTTCGTTCCAAATAGAATGATATTCGTTTATGAATTCTCCACTTTGTAGCTCTGGGAAAATTATGAAATTTCAAACATTTACTCACCTGCTTAGATAACCTAGCAGATAACAAACACCCGAGTAATTCCAAACGAGGCAATGCTATTGACTTCAGAAATTCAACCCTACTTTTTGAACATACAAATTTAACAATTATTCTGTTATCACGAGAATCCGATCGGGTTGAAAATGCGACCATGTATCTCCAATATGAATCTTTTGGTGCTGTAACCATTGGCAAGAATGTTTATAAATTTGTCAAAGTCGAAAAATATCATGTCCTTGTTTAGATCCCATGGTAGTCCCAAAACCTTCGTAAGAACACCACATTGACGATTAAACAGAAACAACATTAAGAATCACGATATTCACACCTTTAGTGCTTCTTTTAATAATTTCTCTTGCTGTTTATTATACATCTGCGAAGAGCAAACTGCCGAATATGCTGATTCTTCTCTACCTATATATTTAAATTCATTACTAATTCCTGTTTCTTTTAAAGCATTATTTCGGTGAGAAATTATATATCTCCAAGCTCCCATATTCATTGGCTCTTTCTGACACCAAATAAATTCTTTTGCTTTATTATATTTTTTAAAAGCTCTACTACAACCTTTTTTTCAAACGGATACAGCTGTTCAAGCCTAATAATTGCTATATTACTATTACTCCTGCTTCGATGGTTTTGTCTTCATGAGTTTCTATGTCTGCTCTGCTGCAAGCTTCACAAGTCTTACTGAATTTGTTTTCTCTTTTCTAAGTACTTTTCCAGCATTTTTTAAGACTTCCATGCTTTCGTTGCCTGATTTTCAGAACTGTTTCTTCCTGTTCAGTACCTCCAATAAGGTCATCAACGCAGAATAATTTTGAAAATGCTTCACAAATTTCTGGGAACAAGTCTCTGTACTTTTAGAAATGAAATTTCAATGTTGCTGTGAGCTGGTAAGACTCGACGGAAGTCCGAAAAACACACGAGTGAAATTCAATGCAATAATCTTATTCGAATTTAAATTTTCTGTCAAAAAAAGATCTGGGAAATCGTCGATCTTCTGTATCTATTGCAGTTTGCAGAATTATTTGTCGTATGTCAGCTATGTATGCAATAGCATTTTCTCGAAATTTGATCAAAAGTTCAAGTAAATTTGGATGCAAGTTGATTTCTGTTTTTAGACAATCATTCAGTGAATATTGTCCTTCTTCGTGAGTAGCTCCATCGAATACGATTCTAAGACGACTGCTTACTTTGTCTTCTCGAACGACAGCATGGTGGGCAAGTAAAATGAAGACTCATCGGCTAACTCTTCTGTCATACACTTCTCAACTATTCTTTTTTCAAGGTAACAGTCAACTACCTATTGAAATTCTTTATACAGCACAGGATCTCTTTTAAACCTCTCAACCAAATTCTTAAAACGTGTCAATACCACCTCCCTTTTATTTCCTATCTTTTCTTGCATGCCTTCTTTCCATTGCAACTTAACGCAATATCTATTTTCAACTAATTGAGCCGATTCATTAAACTTCTTTAAACCTTCCTTATCTTCCATACCTGTGTTATTTCGTCACCTCTAATTCCTAAGCTTTCCAACTCCCAAAAGCGTCTAATCTCAGCAGAGACCGACTTTCTTTCACTCAGAAAGAAATTAACCGACGTAGAATCAGTCAGCTCATCACATTTACTTTGTAGAGACCATCCAAATATAGTTTCTGTAGCTATCAATGTCGAATTCACAACAACTGGAACCCTTTTATCAAATCCCAATAATAATCTAATTCCCTCTAACAAAGAAATCTGACAATTGCTTGCCTACTCATTAAAATCAAATGTCAAATCTAATCCATCCATCCTCCATTTCAGCACATATATCCCGATCTGGATTCCGAATCGACGCTCTCAATATTTCGTCTATTTCCGATTCCTCTACTACCACTTCCCTTCAGTTAAAATATTTCGTGATTTCATCTCTACTTTGAGACAAATCTGCAACCTAGGATTCCTAGCTCCGAAGGAATAAATATTCAATCTTTCCGATCCTATAATTTTCAATCCAAACTTCTCAGTAATACTTTTCTTGACAAATGGGCGTTCACTACCGTTATCAAACAATGAAAATGAATAAACCGACAAGTTAGTCCCAATTATTTCTACTTTCACACATTGCAATAAAATCCCTTTTTTATTATTAACCATATAATTAGCTTTATTAGCTACGACTTCATTAGAATTTTTCTCCGAATCATTTTCCCTTTTCTAATTTTTAGAATTTTCTAGTTTGAAACAAATGGTTTGAACGTGTCTGCCGTGACAGAAAGAACAGGCAACTCCTTTGCACTTTTTGACAAAACAATTTAAATTACAACATAATAAACATCTCCTTTTCTAGTATTCGAGTTTTCCCACAGATGAGACGAATGCAATTGACAGCAAAATAAACATCCTCTGGCAGATGTATTAGGTAACTATTCAATCGCTGATGGAACAAATATGTTTCGATTGGGCGCGCCGAACTGACGGGGAACGAGTTGATTACATTGAAAATTCGAATTCCGAGGCAGGGCAAGGGGGAAGGCGGTTCGATGCGAAATGCTCTCTCTCGTGCGCTGGTAGCGTTATGTAAAAAAGTCATCAATTCTTCCAGATTGTGATTAGTACCAGAAATCTGAATTTTGTTATATTCTAATGCAAGATCACTAGGGAAAAGTTTCAAAATAATTTCACTATGCATAAAACTATAAGTATCAGATTTCACACCCAAATTATCTAAAGAACGAATTTGCTTTTGACTTTTAAAATATAAATTTCTTAACTCTTGTAATACTAGAATTTTTTAAGGTAGGTTGTATTTAGCAATTTTGACATATGGGCATTAATTAACACGTCATTCTAGCCAAATGAGTCCTTCAATAATTTTAAAGCTGATTTATAATTATCTTCAGTAATCGCGATACCTTTTGTTCAAGAAAGAGCCTCCCCTCATAGGTTACTAAGCAAATACGAAAATTTTTCAACATCTCAAAGTGACGGCTTTTTTTGTCAACTGTGTTTTCGAATTGATTCCAAAAGTTTAAGCACTCTGACTGGTCCCCATAATATATTTGGATTTTCAATTTTGGCAATTTTGCGTTTGTATTTGGTTTACTTTTATTTTCTGGTTTTTGATGCAAATTATTAGTTTCCTGTTCAGTTATATATTGTTGCAATTTAATTTTATTTTTAAATCTAACCGAGTTAAAAACAATGCTTTCTTTATACTCATTTATTTTTTTCAATTTACGATTCTTTATCCGCGATATCTAAAGCATTTTCAATCTTACTATCTATGAATTTGAGCTGTACATCTTTGATTAAAGCTGAACTAAAAGTTCTCCCAGTTCATCAATTTGAACATCAGGTTCTGACAAACGATTCGTTATTTTAGAAATTAATTTTGTAACCTGTTCCTATATGAAAGGTGCGCTGTTTTTTAAATCTCTCTAAATCCCTTTTCTCAAACATTCGTTCTAACTATACAACGTAACTATACAAGTTAACAACAATTCCGAACAACAAATTCTAATAACTTCAAATTAAATATACAGCTCAAACTTCGTTAAATCAATAAAACATTTAACAAATAAATATTGCAATTCAAACTTCATTTCAACTATACAAATCAAATAACTATCACAATCAAATTCTAAACTATACGAAACGATACAATTTGCTAAGTAACAACATTTATCAAAAATAAAATTAATAAACCAACACGATATGCTAAACACAACAACTTTTTCAAAAACAAAATTACAAAACCGATACGATTTGTTAAACAACAATTTTTTTCAAAAACGAACTGTCGACTCACCCCACCATTCGAAGATCGAAAGTTTTCAAAGCTGTGGTTCAGTCAGTTTTTTCTCAGTTTTTTTTTTTTTTTTTTTTGGATACCGATGCACCAATTATTTCACTATTATCAATGAAACAAAATCCAAACTTCGAAAATGACGAAATGAATGCCCTTTTCATATTTTAATGAAACAACACACACACAAACATAACACTTCTCTGTGTGAATTTACATTATATTACAAAACTTTCATTACAAAGCATCATTCTATTACAAAACTTTTATTACAAAGCATCATTCAGTTACAAAATTTTCGAACTGCGAACAAAAACAAAATATATTCTTCTCTCCCCAGTCAGGCTCCTGCTCCCTGGCGCCCTCACACATGAAGTTTCGTAGCTTATGTTTCTTTTATAAAGTGTTAAGCAGCACAAGAGAAGAACATATCTACATTTTAGACACAGACATTTTAAGTCGCTGAAATATGTCTTTAAAAATTATTTTTCCATATTTATTGATGGAATTGACTTCTTTTGTTTTTGGTTCGTAAGCTTTTTCTCTTTGAATTGTAATATTTTGTTTCATTAATTTGTTCTGATTTTTACTTCATTGTTAATCCGTTTAATTATATTATTATAAGCAAATTAATATTAAATTCATATTAAAAATGATGTTAGTATAAAGTGCAAGTACTCAATCGTTTACAAAAACAAGTCAAACCATTCTATTTCCCTGCAATCAGATTGAAATCTAGAATAAATCACCAAACAAAATAAACCCATGTCTGTTTTGATTGCTTCATTTGTATTCCTATTTTTTAGGCTTTATTGTTTAGCAACAACTATAAAAGCATTGAAAAAAATAAAGCTTTTTAAAATTATATTAAATTAAAAGAATTTTTAGCATATTATCCAGTTCGAGTGTTTCTAAACATTAATTCCGTTGTATTTTCAATTAATTTAGAACAGAATTCATTGATGTAATTGATTAAGAAATGTAAAGCCTTTTTATTCCTTCCAGACTGTAACACAACTGCATAGTAACACTAAATTGTTGCTCAATAAAATTAAGAAATATGAATCGACGCGCGCGTATGTAACAAAAAACACCACTTTTCAAATAAAAAAAAACACGAAAAAGTTTGTCGAATAAAACGTCTAATTATATGCGCAGAAGTTTCAATTTACTCAGAAAAAGATCATTGCTATCTAACAATACAAGTTCTTCAAACTTTTAGTTATCTGCTAAACTATTGGAGCATGATATACTTTTTAACTCTGTTGACTCTGCACATTGTTTTCTTTCAAAGCATTCTCCTAAAATGAAGGGATGAATAAAAAGAAATGAGATAACTTTATCATCTAAGACGATTGTTTTTCATGGATATGACTAGTAATTCTAATTGATAATATTTTATTTTATTATAAATAAAACAGATGACATACAACTTGCAGTTCTTCACTAAACTAGTTGGTTGGAAGATTATTTTTAAAATTTCTTTTTCTATCGACAATTTAGCAATGAACTGAATTTTATCAAACAAGTTCTTAATTCTGTTTATTTATCAATTTGCTTAAACAGTTCAAGATAAAGTGTATTTTCTCAGTTACGATAAATTGCTATTTTAGTCTATAAAAATATTTAAAATTGTAATTCTTGTTTCTACTTTCGAAACTACGTCAAAAGATACGGGAGACATCGAAAAGATAAATTTGTGAAAAAAGTTTTTTGATAAAAACAAATACTATGTTTAGTTTTCTATAATTAGTATCAAAACCTATTCTAGTCTAAAAATGTTGGACTTGGCTAAAGTACATTTTAAAGGTCAAATTTCAATCTATCTAACTTTTTTAAATCAGCTCTTCTAAAGAAAATAAAAGTGCATTCTTTGAAGGGCAGAACATTTATATATGAGTTTTATATGGTTTACTAATGCTATGCTATGATAAAAATAATTTACCAAATTTTATATATCAATAATATTAAGGGCATTATTAGAGTAAGGTTAATGACAAATATTGCTAACATTGCATGAATTTTTATGCAAAAGTTACTTTTATTTAAAATTTTTATAGATTGTAATGAAATCACTATTTGATACTTTTTGGATTTTCAACAAGAGTATGTTGTATAAAAATCAAACTGTTAATGATGAAACGCTAATGAAAGATGCATAATTCTTTATGAGAGATGATAA
>BMAW01043644.1:295227-309718 GCA_019974015.1 Nephila pilipes | reverse complement strand
ATGCATAATTCTTTTTATGAGGAGATGATAATTTGAGGTGGTTTTATATTGCAATCCTGAAACTATAAGAATTATTCTCTGAAACCCCAAATGATCAATGATCTAACCTAAAAGCTCAAAACCTTCTAACTAAAAAGGGAACGAATTTTCTGATATAGCTTTCCAACTATGATTTTAAATATTTATTAATATCTGTATTATTGATATCATTTTATTTATTAATATTATTCAGCAAAAAAAGAATTCGCAGCTACTACTTCCGTGCATTAATTTGATCAGGTTTTAGAAAACCTCTTTATTCTGTAATCCTAAACACTACATCATCTGAATTTTGAGAAAGTTATCTTGAATTTAAAGAAAGCCTCTATTTTTGTGTACGTAGATTAGGTCAAAAATATTTTTAAGTGGGTATTTGTTTTGTTTTCTTTAGGTTTGAAATTTTTATGAGGGTAGTATAATTCTTTTATTTTAATATTAGCTTTCTTTCTCATGGTTTTATTAGTAACTATCTTATTTTCAAAATAAATAAAACTTAAAAATTCTTAAAATTTAAAATAAAGCAATGTACTGAACGAAGTAATACCACCCCCCCCCCCCCCCCTCTTTTTTTTATTTTTTATTTTAGTGAACTCATGTTATCTTTTTCTTTCATGATTTACGTTTGTGAGTGAGTATTTAAGTGTTTGTGTGTGTGTGTGTGTGTGTGTGTGTGTGGTTTTTAGAGCTCTAAATGTCAACCCACATGGTAGAGACACTAAGAATCAAGAGTTTTTCTTTTTTTTCAACTTCTTAATTAATGAAATCCTCAGCTTGGAAGGTACAACAAGTAAGACTCAGTTCACTTGAGTTCACTAAAATAACAAAGAATAAACTACTTAAAATAAGTGAGAAGTAAATGAAAATGTACTCTCTATAGGATAATTGCAAAGTTAACAACAACTACAAGATCCAGATTCGATTTATTCCAATTAAATCCTCTTCAGCTATTTAAGAAAGGAAATTTTAATAATTAACTGAACTTTTTTCGACTTCATTTAAGTAAGTTGATAGAATTGTAAAAACGTTATTCGTACATATATAGTGTGTGAGAGTGTATAACACAATTTTTGTCGGCGTTCTTTGATAAAGAGCTACAAAGAATGAACCTTAATTTTTCTTTCTATTTGAGAAATTGCTTATTAATCATTTCTGTAATCAAATTAGTAATTTCAATGGAATTTTTCTTTAAAAAAATCAATATATTTAATATATTAAAGAACTTTCGACTAACTTCAGGATTTAATTTCCCATTAATAATACTGATGAAAATCAATATATATACTTTCAATGTACGATTTTTCCTACAAAAATTGATTTTATCCAATTGGTTTGTTTTTCTAGATATTTTTTTATTTTAGTGATGATAGTTAAGTAAGGAAAAATAGAGAAAAACATTTCTTTCAAGCTTCTCGTAATTATTGGAAATCTTTAGAGTTATTTTCCTTTAATGGAATGAATTTCATTTTTAAAACATGCGTATGTACTATCCTTCTTATTTTTAACAGCAGTTGAAAACAGATGGGTGTTTCTTTAATGAATGAAAATTTCATAATATTTATGATTTGTTATCATGTTCCAGATTTTCTTAAGCATTTCCGTTATCTTCCACTATCCGTAAAGGAATAAAACGTGTTTATGTAATTTTGTCATGACAGCAGTGTCTGAAAATTAAAGCAAACTGTAAATATATTTCTTTGATTGAATCTTTAATTCATGAAAATTTTTCAAGAATCCTTTAGTCCTTTAAGGAACTTAAAATAATAAAAATGCTATATAACATCTATGCTATTTGATGCCATTGCTATTTTGTGATTAAATAAACTGCTATTAAAAGGTATTACAAAATAAACAAAAAGTCGAATGGTTTTTTTTTATTTCTATTAATCTCATGATCTATAAAAATCAGCGACTTGGAAAGTCACTGAGATATTACGATGTCCCTTAAATTTCTAGAAAACTGTATTATTTATATTAAATGCATCAACTGAAAAATAACTTATCATTTCTCTATAAAAAATGTAATTATTTTTCAAATATCTAATTTTAATAATATTTTTGATGTCCATTAAACGTAATGTATTGCTTGATAGGTAATATACGAATGACTGGTAAGTGAATATTCATAAAAGTAGGATGTGTGTGTGCATGCGTGCGTGCGTGTGCGTGTGCGTGCGTGCGTGCGTGCGTGCGTGCGTGTGTGTGTTTTACGGAAATGAGTCGTTTTGATTCATATAGCGAATCGAAGTGTTTTGTGAAAAAAAAGTCAAATCCATTTAAATTTCAGAAAAGGATTTATTGTTTAAACTTCATTCATATAATTTCTTACTTATAAAATCTATTTTTGCAATATATGTATTGCAATTAATGCAAAAGTTATTATATTTATTTCTATCGCACGACGCTTGAATTTCGCAGTTCTTCCATTTGTCAGTATTATGAGCTTTTGTCAATGGAATGTAAGTGTCGTTGTCTTTATTTCTCGAGTTATCTCTTAGTTCTTCAGACAACTGAAAATTAAAATCCTTTCTTGAAATGTGTACTTGAGACGTCTTTTATACAGAATCCAGCCATTCATAGCTGCTATGTGAAGGACATTATAGAATACTTACAGAGATAATCTGAGAGAGCCTGCATTGAATTTACTATGAATGAGGAGCTTCAACTCACTCATCGTTATCTAAATAATATTAAATACTACTTATCTATTATCCGTTCTTTCCTTCAACATCCTATTATACTTAGATGTTCAGACATCCAAATACATTTTTGGGGCAGCAGATTCTTCCTCGTGATCATCTTCTGTGTTTCCCATTCTCTTTTGTACTACCTTCTCCCTATTATTACCACTACTGTCATCATTATTGCTATTCACCTTCTATTATTGCACTGCACCTCGATTTATATATTACCATCGCTTTGTGTTGTTGGAATTAAACAATATCCAAAAGGACAGTTGAAGAAATGTAGGCTTCACTATCGTTATAAAGTTTACGCCTCAAATAGGATCTTCAAAATGTGTTCACTTTTGCTCGTGTACTTGAAGAAAAACCACATGGGCACGAAACGAATGACGCATTTGCAGATCATTGTGATTCCATGCTCAGTTGTTGTTAGAATTTTGATAAAATTTTCTTTATGCATGTATCGATAACTAACGGTGAAAAAATTTATGAATCAAATTGACTCATTACCCTAAAAAATATGTATACCAAATCGAGAACGCAAAATAACGGTGTAAGTGGAAGAGAGGAATTAGAAATTAACACTTACGTATCTTTCATTACGACAATAAAAATGGCATATGTATATTATTGCGATATATATATCGCAATAAAATTTTTAATGAGTTCAATTTTCTCAGTCCGTAAATCTAGTGTTAATGAAACCTGATAGGATTTTGCGTTACATTCATTTTTCAGCATTAAGCAGAAATAATAAGAATGATAACAGATAAATTGCACAGATTCCGTTTTTAGAAAAACAAGCAACAAATAATAAAACATTCTACGTAATTCGAGGTTGGTTGGATGGAATTAACGTCGCTCTAGTGGGGTGCAAAGTGGAATGCATCTCAGGTAATTATTATCCTCGTTAATTGATAGTGGCTTAAAATTACGACGTCCTTCCCCAGGAGTCCTCGTGTTTTGCTACTCATGCTAATGATGGTCTCATTATTCTAATCTTCAATTAAATAGAGAGGACATCTGTCTTGGTAGTTCCTCTCCTTTAGTATAAGACTTACAATTATCTTAAGATTAATAATCTTTATTTTAAAAACAAAGACAGATTTTAAATAATAATATACTGTTGCTATTATAAAGTGCATATAAATGTCAATTTTTTTTAATCCTTATATTTTTAAATGCGACAAATGAACAAATTTTCATTCGAAAAGATAGCTATCCTTCTACTAAATCATATTGCGAACTAAAAATCATTTCTTATATCATAAGAGAGGATTATATTTCTTATGATATAAGAAATATAAGAAAAATCATTTCTTATATTTCTTATATCATAAGGCCATATAATATAAGAAAATCATTTCTTATATTATATGGCCGCTTTAGCCCAGACCTCATGAATGGTGTGATTTACATCCAGTCATGAGATCGAGAACTGATACCACTTCAGACACGTTTTATAGCGAGAATGATGCACGTTAAATCTGTCGGGGCTTAAGGTCTTCATGTTCGTATGGATTTAAGAAAGTGGAATGCATCCCAGGTAATTATTATCCTCGTTAATTGATAGTGGTTTAAAATTACGACGTCCTTCCCCTGGAGTCCTCGTGTTTTGTTTCTAAGGGTGCGTTATTAATATGCAATCAAACAAGCGATCATTTATATCATAAGAAAACGTAAAGTGACAAAGTTGTCATACCATTACACTAGAATTCCTTTTCAGAAATTCATAAAACTATTTCATGAAATATTAATTTGAAAAAATATGAAACACTTTATTTCTTAAATTTTATTATTAATCTTGGAAAATGTTTAATACATTTTTGAAAACTGTTTGAATTCTTGAGAATACATCAAATTTCTTCGCAAAAGAAATTAATATTGAATAAATCAAAATATATCGCACTGATTCAATACGAATTTTTTTCAACGAATATGATAATAATATTTCCAAATGTATTTTCGCTGTAACTTCTCCCGGGTTTCATCAATCACGTTATAAACATAAATACCTTACCTGACAGGAATCGAGCCCTCCTTCAAGTTCCCCGGCACACAGCATTTCAGAAGAAGAAAAATTTTCTGGACCAAAAATATCTAAGCATTTTGCAGAGGGTATTAGAGGTAGTTCTACTGTCTGTAGAACATTGGACATGTCTCCATCTAAATCACATTATAAAAATCAACACACATACAAATAGTTTAGTTATTAAAACTTTTTTAAACGTTATATATTATTATAAATATACCAAACAATTTTATTTGACAACGCTGATATATTTTATTCGTGCATCTCAGAAACAGATGGGAAATCAATATATTAAGATTTGCATTTATATTGTGAGTGCTAATTTACCCCATGTTTAACTAAATATATGTAAATTTCTTCATACAGTATATAATTTCTTTAAAACATTTTACTGTGTTTTATTTAAAGATGGTTTGTATTGTTTTTGCTTATTTCTATTTAAATACCCATGAAAAAGTTTTTTTTTTTCAAATTAAATGACAAAATTTTAATTCAGTGAAGAAAAAAAGTGTTACTGAAATTATTTCAAAATTATATAGGATGGGATGAAAAAATAGCAATTAATTTTTAAAGCTTCCCTGAAAAAAAATTACTATAATTTTTTAACTTTAATATTTATTATTCAATCTTAACTTTTTCCATTTATACGACTTCCAATCACGAGCTGTATTTAAAAGGAGAGTCTCATAAAAAATGAAATAAAACCCTGCGTGTGTAATGTATGCATATATTTCTTTAAAAACTTATCTTACAGTGAATAAAAGAGAAAACTTATCTTGCAATGAATCACAGTTTGTTACTTCACTAAACTTAAAATTTTTCTGTATACAATACGTAGGGTTTATTATTATGAGTTTTTTCCCCCCTGAAAATCAGTTTTTATAATTCAGTTTGATGCTGTAATATTAAATATAAAAAGGAAAAAACTATGTTAAATTTTTCATCTTTTCTTAATTTTTCTTTCCCAAAATTTCTACCATAATAATCACAGTATTCCATAGTTACTGTATTTTGCATAGTATTTTGCATAGAAATTTTTCTGCGTAGAAAAGGAGAGCTTCTAATTTGTCATTCGTCAGTAGCTTCTATTGTATATTGGTGATGCATAGATCATGTTATATATATATATATATATAGCAAGCTAATCTAAGAACTTAACTTTGTTACACATTTACGAGAGCCCATGGTAACGTTATTTAAATCTATTTGCACCAAATCTGATGATATTAATAACGTAATACTTATAATCATCCAATCAAAAAATTTCATCTGAGTTTCTAGTTGAAGGTCAAATCAATGCATGAGTTGATTAGATAACAATACACACATTCCCACTTCCCAGATAACGCTTTAATTATCTTATTAAGTTTTGTGTCATTTTCAGAATATTCTTCAATTTACACAGCTAAACTAATAAAGGCTAATTATTTATAGAATAGTATAAAATTGATGTTTTTGGGATATATGCATAAAATGTATAAGAAATAAAGTATATTTTGATAGAGATCATGACGTAAGGAAATAAATTCGGTTGTTTTTTTTTCCTTCAAATTTTGCACGTCTTTTTGTGGGGAAAATATTGCTTGAATATATATGCATGTTCGTATCTATGCGTAAGCATCAAAACTGCTTGAAAATATTTTTGAACTTTTTTTTTCCCTCATTGAAAAACAGAAGTCTTATAATTTCAATATTATTTTTTTACTCATTAAAAATAGCCCACGAGAAATCACTAATTAAAAATATTGATCCTTTCTCAATATAATGCAAAATATTCATGAAATGTCAACATCATTTCGTATTTATGTATATATTTGTTCAATTGATTTAAAAAAAAACCTTAAACCAACACCAAACCTAATATGGTCAGATTAAGACCTTCAATTCCTTATAATGCTTATTTGTAATTGGATTTAGACTTTACTAAAATTAAGTTTTTCATTCAGATCTCAAGTTTGAATGACATACTTTTTTATCACATACGTAAACCGTAAGTGGCCTTCTAATTTTAAACAAAACAGATTTTCCCATGTTGTTTATTCACTTCCAAACTTTCCCATGCGCCTATGTGTCCTTGAGAGTCTGAGAAAAAAATATCTGCTTCCATAAAAACAAAGCATTTACTCCATGGTAAATTGAACCCAAACCTCAGTACCTCATTTTCTCACGATACCAGCCAATTGATTCCGGAGAAAAACAAACAAGATCAGCTCCAAAGACGTGCGAATGGATACCTTCTAAAGTTGCTCCCCAGCCCGTTGTGGTGGCGAAACCTGTCACGTTCTGCTCGACTTGGGGCAGGCAGATGCCGTTCACTTGAGTGCTCAGCAAGAGAGGTTTGTTCACCTGGATCACTGCGATGTCATTCAGGAAGGTCTCGGGATCGAATTGCTCGTGAACCTTGATTCTGTCAACCTTAATACACAGAGGGACAAATTAAAATGTGCGGAAATGTAAGGCGTTAGCATCTATTTGCTCACTCAAGTATTATGAGATAATGCTAATCAGTTGCACACTCATGACAAATTAATTATTATGACATAAACGTTTTTCTTTACATTAATTTTCGACATAATTAGTTGTTTAAATCATTGAAATCTTTAATATGACAATGATTATAAAAACGCAAAGATAGTAATAAAATAAGTAATTTGTTAATCCATGTTTTATTGTTTTTAATGAACAGTTCAGTGTATTACGAGTATTTCTAAATCATTAAGTTGTAGTCCAACACTATGCATACCATCAATTGTACTAAGCCTCAGAAGAAATCCATGAAAAATCTGCATCTGCCATCTCACCAAACATGTAAAGAACCATTGCATTGCGTCTTTTTAAATTTTATTTTTTTTTTTTTTTTTTTTTTTTTTTTTTTATCAAAAATGCAGTGGATTTCCTTTTAACTTTGCAAAATTCTGTATGCGTAAATATTTTTTGAGAAAAATATATTACTAACTAGATTGTGGTTTTGTTTATAACAAATTGTTCAAAAACATTGAATTGACTTTGTAAAGTTGTTAATATTTTTTATGATATTTTACTAAAATATTTTAAATTAAAGTAATATGTAAAGTGTTTATTTAGTTAAAATTAAGTTTATTATTGTTTATAAAGTTAAACTTAATAAAAAAATAATTTTTCCTTCATACATTTTACTAAGTCGTAACTAAACGTTATCATATTATTTTTATCTGAGCAATGGTATTTCAAAGCATAGTATTTAGACAAAATTTAAAATTACACTAAAGTATTAAAAGTGTTTTGTATAATTTTCCATGTTGAAAGTATAATTTATAAATTTTCTTAGATGATAGCTTATTAACAATTTTTATTTTGTGTTATATGTTTTAAACTGAAAGACTTCTATATTATGCAATATTACTTAATTTTGAAAAATATTAATACCATTGTGATGACAGTATTTTACTGCGGCAACCATAAACACTCAGTTCACTTTTGAAAAACACAGATTGCATATCTAAAGCTTATCACTATTTGTTTTCTACTTGTTTATCTCACCACTAAGTCCTTAGACGCTCGAGGATTACTTTTTGTTGCTTAAGGAAGAATAACTTGTGTTTTATCTGGCCTAAGGTGCTTTTCCTTTTGAGTTAACTTAAGGAGGAGTAATTTTTAATAAGTTATTTGAGTTTTTTTCTCTCTCGCACTGATTCATAAATGTAAAATGAGATTAGTGATAAATAACGGAAAAATTAAGAAATAAAGCATTCTTTTTTTAATGCAAAAACTTTAGATAAATTATCCCCAATAAATTTAATAACATTATTTTTTTAAAAAGAATAAACTATTTCTTAAAGTATTCAAAAATCATTAAATATTAAAGAAGATGTTTACATTTTAGAAAAAAAATAATATATTTTAATCAAAACATACACACACTCAATTATTTTTCTTGGGTTGGAATGTTAAGTAAATATTTATGTTATCTATTTTTGCTTTCAAAATCAATATAAATATCATACAGATAGCTAAGAGCAGCTTTGTAGAGGTGATTAAAGTTTTCTTTTGGTAAGTTAAAAGAAACTGCTAAAGAGAGAAAATTAAAAATCGTTTGTGGTTGTATGTGCTTAAAAATAATGAACCATTTCAATTTCCATGCGAGCAAAATAAACGAAATTCTAATATAACTTTAGAAAAAATATTATTTAATAAAATATCTTACCGTATAAAAATCAGTTTTTTTCTCTTCTTGACTATTAATACCAACTACTACTTGAAAATTTCGAACTGATCTCCTATGTGATTAAAAAAATTATTATTTGAAGTGAAACACATAGAATATCACTATGTAATATTTAAATTAACTGAAATCGTCTTATAAATATTAATAAATGTGAAGTAGTAGTGCAATAAGACATGATGTTTAGTACAATACTAAATCTTTAACATCTAATTTGCAGTGTTGTATCATTAATAATCTTTAATTGTAGAACATCCTAGAAATCATTTACTTATAATGTAAATATATTTCTATAGAGAAATATTTTAACTAATAACAAATATAAGAATTTATTATAAATGTTTAACCAATAACATTTTTGTCTGATAGCTGACTGGAAAAAAAATTAAACATAGGTATGTCATATTATCTTTACTATAAAAACTCTACGCTTTTTTATAAATCAAGTATAAATACGAAATTTAAGAATTCGGCACGTGAATGAATGGTATTATTTTTGATTCTAAGGCCTTAAAAAAATAAATATTATTCAGAGATGTGTTGCAAATTTAATTTAATTAAACTAAACTGCTCACGAAAATTTTAAAATACTTTTTATATATTTTTCTCAATCATTTTCCTAAACATAAAAATATATCTGCTATAAAAATGGTTATAAAATTGCTGCTTTTATCAGTTTTGTTATTTCAAATTGAAGAGCCTTTTATGCTCTAAATGTTACATTTTGTCCAAGATTTTATATGTTTAACGAATATTTTATTCAACTTAATTATCAAGAGAAATTCTAGGGATACATAGTATGAAATTCAATATTTTTTGAAAGATATTAATTGATGCAATAAAGAAACACCATCTGATTTTCTATTTTTAAACTAAGAATATAAGTGCATGTAGTTTCTTTCCCACTCAAATTCTTGCTAGCTTAATAATATACTTTAAAATATTAAATTATCACTTCAAAAAATTCAAGTTTATAAATTACCTAAGAACAATAAATGCGCCAATATAATACTTCTATATAAATTGACTAAAATGTATTTTTACCTTCTTATTTGCTTTATCTTGCAAAACTATTTTCATAGTTTGCCTCTAGTTTATTAGTTATTACGCAAAACATTCATTTATAACGAGCAAAATACCCTAAAATTTAACATAATGTTTCTCTAGAATTTTCGATTTTTATGAGAAATGAAACTTTTACCGGTAGACGCAATGCGCAGCTGTAATAATCCATCTTTCATTAAGAATGGTAGCTCCACAAAGATGTGTTGGTTTTATAAAAAAATTCTTGAATTTTAAGGATACCTGAAAAATTTCATAAACAGAAAATTGTAAGATTTCAGTCAATGCAGTTTTCGTATATTTATTGTAAAAAATATGTATCATTTTATATAAATGGATTACGTTCTCGAGACCTTTATTAACCAAATGCTATCGAGAAACTATAAAAGTAATAAATCTTTCGTTCGACACATTTGAATATTTAAAGGGATCGGAAGCTAAAATTTATGACAAAAATGCTTATTTTTACGCCTGTTTTAAAAAAGAAAGGTAATCAAAAGTTTTTATTGGAGTATGTATTGAGGTCAGAAAAATAATTTTACAATAAGCTATTTTTGCTCATTAATAATATCAGAATTTAGTATTTCATGTTTACTCATGCGGTAAAGATTATGCAACCATTTTATATTTTCTAAATGGGCATCCTTTGTGTCAAAATTTAAAGAAATATAAACATGTACGATTTTCATTCAAGCAAATTAAATAACTTGGAAATTTATTATTGTTCAACACTTTTCATTTGAATAAAATAATAAAATAAGCAGCATATAAATGTTTCTCGTTAGATAAACAATCAAAGATTATTTACAAAAAAAATGTTTCGTTTCAAAATTATCTGGTGACATGAATGTACATGAATGATATGGTAAGAAAAAGAACTTGTGGTTTATAAAAAAAGAGTTCCTAGAAAATAACATAAGACTGTTAAAACATTTGATAAAAATGTCTTTAGTTATTAAATAATATTATGACTATAGTAATAGAAGATTCATCAAATATTAATATTAGAAAAGTGTCATTTTACTGTTATTTTTTCATTTCATTTAAAAATTAAACATGTTTACACTAATAAATATGTAAAATAACAGCGATTTCAAATACTTTTCTAGAAATTTAGAATACATCCTTTGAGACGAAAGAAAGGCTAGATTAACGAATCATGTGTAGAAATTTTACGTCGGTATTAAAGCAGAATATGATTTTCAGAGTATGATCATACAATAAGAACTATGTTCTCAAAGATCATTAATTAAAATAATACATTATGTTTTAATTATCAACTCACCTGCCATGGATATTCACCCACAGCCGCATCTCTTCCACCAACAATGCGATCTCCATTTTGAACCACATCAGCAAGTCCACACTTTTCAAGTGTAATCAACTGCTGGCCTATAGTTACAAATGAATACTCAAATTCTATCAGCATAATAATTAATTACATAAATATTAGTTTAAATTAGGAAATGAACGTAGTAAAATTTCTTGAAAATTGTTGAAAAAGTTAATAGCGATTTTCTCCCGATTTTATCATTCTTTTAATGTGAACTTCATCTTCCATGAAACTATTTCCTAAAAACAGTACAGTTTTCCTGAATCATAACAGGCGAATAGGAATTTCGTGTATCAAATTTCATAACTGATTATGAGTTTGCATCGCTCTATCAAATACTATACGAAAAAATTAAAACAGTCAAATGTATTCTCTGATTACTGAATTATTTTGAAACATAGATGCACTTTTCCAAGATAATCATTAATTCCCCCTTTCCATTGAGATTTATTTCAGTCCATTCCGATGGGGTTTTAGAACCACATCAGAAGGAATCTTTAATTTATCTTATTTTAAAAGACTTTCTAAACACTTTGCAGCTAAATCTCAGTGAAAATCGTAATTCTTTAAACCTATACACTGTTTCAACGACATATGAAACGCACTCTTTCTAGGAAAAATCTTAAGTTAATTTTCAACCATTCAAAAATTAATGTTACTACTAAATGCCCATCCTTTAAAAAAGCTACAATTTTTCATTTAAATAATCATGTTTAAATTTCTGTTTTACGGAATTCTCTACTACGTGAACAATATTGCCCCAAATTACTTTGATTAGTAATTTTAAGCTCAAAAAATGTTTTAATTATTTTTATCATGTATTAATCCTAAATGTAATGTCATTAATACTCACTTCAGTTTTCATTTGAAATCTTCTAAGGCAGGGCTTTAAAACTATACGTTTCGCGGAATCATTTAGTTTTTATGTTCCTAAACACAAAAGCAAAATGATTCCTTAAATCTTACGTTCAGTGAATGAAATCTTGATAAATTGTACATTATTATTCTGAGAGAGTAGAAATATCCAGTTGTAAAACAAAGAAATAAGTATTCATTTTCATATCATTGTAGAATTCAGAAATCAAAAGTCAGTATTACTTTAGAAGATACAAGCTCAAAAATTCCACAATTTTTTTTCCTCTCTTTGAATAAAGTGTTAAATGTCATTTTCCTATTTGTGGATCATCCTGAGCTCTCGTCATTTTCATGAATTTACATTAATTTCTTTAACCTCATATTTACATTTCAAAATCTTTCAAGACCAGAGACAAGAACTGAAATAAAAGCTACAATATGACGCAAAACAAAAATAAGAAAACAAAATTTTTAACGTTATAAATTAACAGTACTCTTTTATGCTGACGTAATAGTTACATTATCATGAAATCACTTTAATCAATTCTTATTTTGTTTATTGGCCTGAGGAATAAAATTGAATCAGCATTCCCCCAGACAAAATTGCAGGGCAAGCTGATTCAGCAATTTCTTCCATTCTGAAAATATATTGTCACTCGGCATTATCACTCTCCCACACAAAGGTTAGTTAAACGATTTTTGAGTCACTCAATCTTTTAAGTTATGCATGATTTCTCTTAATGATAAACTTTAGTTCATATTTCTTATATTTCTATTTATTATAAGCTTTCTCTTACCAGATTTTCGAATTTGATTGTTGAAAAGATTCAAATATAAATCACAATCAGACGTAAAACATAATTAATTACATTTGATTTTAAAATTTAACATCTTAACTTAAATTAACTATGTCCCTACTACAATAATTTAAATAATTATTTTTAAATAAAGTCACAATAAAGCAATTGACAGTTTTTGTCAGTTACGAGGTGTCATGTGAGGTATACAGATAATCCGAATTCAGTTTTAAAAATTGAAATATTCAAAAAATTGAATTCAATTATTTTACACTCATTAATATATTTTAACAGCAAAAACTAGGTTGCTTTCATAAGTAAATAACATACATATGCTTAAATCTTAAAAGCGAAACATATCTTACTCACTTTGCACTGCAGTAACCCAAATAAAAAATAAAAGTATTATTTTATCCATTGTTAAACCTTAATAAATGGACATGGACCAAATGCTCGTTTTTATTGAAAACCCCACCTTGACGCTTCTTTTGAACTTTTATGATGATAGGAAAGCTAAGCTTACTTCAAGATAAATGTGACATTATCTTTATGAGAAAAATAATAGTCTTAGTGCCAAATAATGCAACTTTCATAAACTTTACTGTATAAATGTCTAAACTAGCTTAGAAGGCTTATGTTTTTCTTAACTAAAATGCATTTGTTATGACTTCTAACTTTAGTTTTAGCATTTTTTTTATAAAAACATAAATTTTTCACAATTTCTATGACGTGAGAAATTTTTGTCATCATAATTTGAAAACAAAGAACGTAAATGTTAACTTTTTTTTAATTTAAAAAGCTATTTCGATTTCTTTTTTAACCAGTAAATAAGCTGAAAATTGATAACTTAAAATTCTACCAACAGCGTTAATAATTTAATTTACTCATTAAATTGTTCGATAATCTTCGGTACGATAATTCATTTCAGATTATTGCAGTCAAATTCTAAGTTAGCTAAAACAAATACAAATTTAAGACCTATAAAAAACTTTGTAAGCTCTCTTTTAAGTCATATTTTAAAAAGTAAGATATTTCTCTCACCAGTGTGATAAAAAATCTCGTTCAACCAATGTTTTCTTCAAAAAATAGAGTTTTAGTTTTAAATTATTTTATTAGTTCAATTTATTATTACTTACAAAACGAAAAGAGAACATATCTAAGCATTGCTAAAGATGGTAATGAAATTTTCCATTAAGAAAGATAACTTCGAAAATTCTGCTTATTAAACTTCTTAAATTTCATACAGTATTTTATTATTAGCCATATACATAAAAAATTATTTATTATTGAATGGAATCATTTTGTATAGTTCTTGCTTGGTAAATGAAAAAAAGAATTCTCGAGTAATGTCTTTTTACTCAGAATGTGTAAAAAAAAGACTTTTCATAAAAGTAGTTAGTTTTTATTAGAAAGTATTAGCCTACTTTGTTAAATATATTTTTAGAACTGGTGAATGTTTTTTTTTTTTTTTTTTTTTTTTTTTTTTTTTAA
>BMAW01043644.1:264211-295127 GCA_019974015.1 Nephila pilipes | reverse complement strand
TTTTTTTTTTTTTTTTTTTTTTTTTTTTTTTTTTTTTTTGAAACTAAGAATTTTCCTCACTCAAATTATTAAAGGTCTCAACATTGTTTGTTCATTTCTTTATTCTCTACTGTAATGATGGGGATATGTTAAGAGAAACTGAAGTATAAATAAAACAAATAAAGAATCATTCTTGTAAGAGTTGATGCTTAGAAGGAATCCATGTTTTCTTTCGAGTACTTCCTGGAAATTAAGCAAAAAATAAATCCATGTGGGAAAATTCTAATTCTGCTTATCGACTTATCACCTAAGTAAATCCGAAACTTCTCATTTAATCAGGAAAGAGAGAACAATTTGAAAATAAAAGATTGTGCTTAGGTGTGTTTCTTTTTTTAAGATATCGCCCTGTTTTCGGCAGGATGGCTATTTCTTATACCAAAAGTAAATGGATAGTGTAGAAAATTTTTACTTAAATTACAGAGATCATTAGTTGCATTGAAGAGGGATTAAAATTTTCAAAACTGCAAGAACGTAATGAACAAACAAAGAAGGAAAATTGGAAGACACAGGTCATTGAGAACAAGCGTGAATAAGATATTACTTTTTTTTTTCAGTTGCTGGTTCTAAAGAATAATATTTCCGCAAGGAATTAATGATTCAAGATTTAAGACGACGAAAATCCATTTTTATAGTATTCATCAATTTCTATACTTACAATTTGCCTCAAAAAGAAAACTATATTTATTCTTATTAAGTACTGTTCTTCTTTATATATCAGATATTTTTAAAATATCAAAATGTTTATTTATTTTGCATTTTGTGAGTTAACAGTTACCCTCATGTAGCCGTAATCTATTCAAACAATCAAGAAAATGAGTGTTCTATACTTAAGCTTTACTTGTGTATATTTTTAGGAGTATAATTATAAATGCTAAACTTTTTTTTAAAAAAAAAAACGGACTTCAAATGTACCCATTTTATACATTTCAAAAAATCTTAACAATTTAATTCTGTTTGTTTTATTTATCTTTAATTTTGAATGATGGAATTGGAGATTGTTACATAAATTTACGTAGAGGAGGATAATTAAGAATTGCATTGAAGGTTGCAGAACTTAATGGCGGACGCCACAAAAATGAAATACCTAAATCTCTTCTTCCTGGAATACAAAACTCATTAATAATGATTTTTACAACCTCTATATGCACAAATCTCTGATTAAATCTAGATTGTTTTTCCCCTTTTAACCCATTATATTTCCTGGTAGTTCAGGTTACAAAAGATGTTTTAAATTTGTATGTAGTACGAAATATTATCGAGGATACTTAATACTCTTTGAGATAATTTTCTACTTCACAATAAAAAATTATGTTTTAGCATATATCATATAGTATTTCTGTTAAATGTGGGAACATTGTTGATATGATTTTAAATATTCTAACTTTTTTTAAAAAATTTGGGAAACTTCAAAACTTTTACCTCCTCTATTTATTCATATTTTTTGATGAAATGCTTTTGTAATATTCTCAAGGATGTTTTAACAACTTTAGGGATTGATTTATTACAACTTACTTAGTTTTGGAGGAAAAAATAAAATGTTGATTTGTATGCTAACTTTCCTCAAAGGCTTTGATGTCCTCTACACTTTAATATTTTTTTAAAAAATACTTTCATTATATTTCTAAAAGGATTCAAAAATTTTTTATATGTATTATATATACAACACACAGAAAAAAATGGAAGTGATTGGTAAATATTTGTGAAAGGAATAGGATTTTTAAAAAAAAAAAATTTATTCCGCATATTATCACCCATTTTATATTTGTATGAAAATATATGTTGAATAAGAAACTAAATTATGAATTAATTGATATTAATTGTCTTTATTTAAATTGTATGCATGCGCAAATAGATTTTGATTGATTTTTTGGTTTTATGGGATACAGAGCGACAAAGGCTATTTTATCTCCCGCACACGAGATATATAATAGCTGTAATCACTAAAAAAAAACTACAATTATGATTAAAACAAAATTATTTTTTGAAAACTTGTTGACAAAAGAAATAGCTTGAAATTACTGACATTTCTAAAAAGAAACGTGGTCAAGTTCCCACAAATATATTTGCATTTTTTTAATTTCACTTTTCCCAACTTCCGTACATACAAAAGTAATATATCAATGGAAAGATAATAATTGAAGGTCTATTATTAAAAAAAGATCTAAAAAATCAAATTTTAGGTCATTTCTAAGGTACCAAATCCCTTTAATAAATTTACGTTGGAAAAATAAAAAGGATTACCAAGAATTTTAATAAATTCATTCCAAAAGAAAAAATGGAAAAAGAACAAAAATAAAATTGCAAAATTCTTTTTGGGATAAGATCCACCTTTTTTTTCTCCGATATCGAAAGCATCTGATCATAGTTGTAAATGAAACGGATATTAAAAAGGATAGGTTTGACAACATGATATATTACCACAACTTTTTAAATAAATTTCGGTATTTTCATGTTAAAGGATATGGTCGTCAGGTATGATAATCCCAGATAAATAAAAGATATGCCAGCAATCTTTAGATAATTCTTGTCCATAAAATAAATCATATTGAAAAATGTAAAGTGCGATGTTACTCATTTTCAAACATTTTTAAAAAGCTTTAAGAATTGATGAAATATTTCTTAGATATCAGATTTAAACTTTATGCATAATCAATAAACAAAAGTAGCTTATCAATATATGCCAGAAACAAAAGAAGAAAATAAATCTATTTTGCATTTACAATATATTTTAAAAAATCTTGAACATAAATTCATATAATTTGAATACTCCATGTACCATACGTAGATTGATTTTAAAAAATTTATTAAAAAATTTACCATTAAGCCAGTTTGTCGGCTTACGGCAATTGTGAATTTTAGCCCGATATTGTTATAAATAATTCTACATTGTTTTTACGGTAATTTGATAAACAATGTACATATCTATAATACAACTTTTGCATTTATTTGCTGGGTTGCGATTTTACTTGTTTTAATAAAAGAAGTAAAGCTACCATCAAAAATGAAATAGTAGAATTGAGTGCACACATAGGAATACATCCGTGTAATAAAAACGACATCCATATTCCGGTATGTGTAATAAGAAACAGAAGTAAACATATTGATAATTCCGAACACACAATTCATTCGTAATCTGCACTTGCCTTATCCATGTAAGATACACTTAACTTATTAATCAAAACAAAAATAGAAACATATGATAATCCACATCTGAATCAAAAAAATAATTAATTAAATCCTTAAAAATGAACCGGATACAAGGGGAGAAAGCAACGTGTAAATATATTCAAACAGAGTACGATTCTTTAATAATTGTAAAAACAAGTGTGGAATCTGGAAGACATGTTTGTACGGCGGAATTACTTTGTACAAAAATTAGATCTGCATTAGGATACCAAAGTGTAGATCATTTATGTTTCTTATGTGCTTATATTTCAAAACATGTAGACAAATGGATCACGCATTTAATTATATGATTTATTATAGTTTTTACTTTATTTATTATTCATGTATAAGTATTACTGGTAATTTGTTATGAAATTCTCGAATTTTATTTATATTACTTATTTTCAGAATACAATTTCTTTCATATATTTTTGTCACAGTATATAAGGATAAAATAAAATGTCTTATTATTACGAATTTTTATTTTGTTTTCACTACTTAAAGAATTCCCGGTAATTTACCGGTAAGCCTATTTTTTGAAAATCTTACAGAATTAATGGAAATAGAAAAAGTTTAGCACATTTACATCACTACTCGCGACCATAATCACTTGGCAACCACGGCCTTTATTTTGCCTCTCTCTCTCTCGGAGAAAATTACTACTAAAGAAAAGCTCATAAAAGAAAGAAAACATAGACTAATTAAGTTAAATTATTTCGAAATAAATATCAAAATAATGTATCTGCTAACTCTGAAACTAACTTAGCTTACTTATAATAAATTTATGAATACAATTCCTTCCTTCCAACTCTCACTGCTTTCATTGTGTTGAAAAAACAAAACGATCAATTCAAAAAAATCTGCCACTTTGAAATGCTTCCATTCTCAATCTACAATGGCATATAGATCATTGAAAAGCCATTGTCATAGTGTTAACAAAAGAGTTCTGTCATTTTCAAAGAGGGGGGAAAGAGAATTAGCGAAAGTGTAATATGTTGAAAAAATGTGAAGAGTTGTAGAAGTAATACGATTTCTTACATCCAGGGAAACATGTTATTTAATATTTGATATGTTTAAAGCATCATTTTAATTTTAAATAATTTAGCTTGTAACGCACATTTAACTTTTGGGACAGCTTTACAACGTTTTTCAAATTGAGAGTCTCGCCTTTTTAAGGAACCGTGACTTATATAAATTAACGTTACTATAAAAAAAAATGCAGTGAATCAAATAGAGGGATTGAAAGCAATAGAATGATTGGAGAAATTAGAGAAATCAGAGATAAGAGAAGATAGAAGGAGTAGCAAAAATAATGCCCTCACGGTATAGGTGCAATCAAGAGTGGGGTGATCTGACTCTGAACTTGTTACTAAAAGTATATTGGAATCGGATCCAGTATAACTAACCCTACTTTTTGCTAATATTAAGGTAAGTAGAATTCTAAATTATAATTTTTGGTTAAGGACGTAATAAGGTGAATGTTCCACATAATTATATTATTCTGATATGGATTATTGAAATCACTGGTACGAAAGTTTTCTTCGCTTAATTTTAATATCTTTAATTTTAAACAATAATAATAATTCTCACAAATGAGAGCAGGGGAATGTTCAAATAGAGTTGCGAGACTGAATTCGGGTTTCTCTCCAAAGACAGTCGTGTGAAATTAAAGAGACTATTACTGAAAAACTTCAGTGGGATTCAAAGTCTTCACATGGTGAAGTATAAATGTTAGGAGGGCAAGATATCAGTTCAGATGTCTGCATCGTCTTCCTCTCTCACTTAAGGTAGTATAATAATCTACATTTCAATTATTTAGGTGAGAAAAAATGAAACTTGAGCAAAAAAGCATAATTTAAGACCCGACAAAATTGCATCTTTTAGATATCAAATACGTAGGCAATGATAATTGTTATTTATTATTTGATCGCACATTCATAATGTACCGAAATACATTTTCTTCGTTTAAATCAAGCCGGAGTAATAATTTTCTAAATAACATAACATGAAATCGATAGACAATATACAATAATCAATATTTTTTTTATATAATATTACTTCCTCTCCAAGGATTTTTTTTCCCCCCAAAATTCTATCGGAAAATAAATTTGTTAAACAGAAAACCAAACAACATTGACTGAATAATTTATGACTTTTGAAAAAGAAAAATCGTGTAGAATCAAAAAACTCAGGTTGAATTTAATTTTTCCACAAATAATTAAAAATAAAAAAGGCATTTATTGACGAAGAATTATATTTATATGTTACGTAACACATAATGAAAACATTACGTCACAGATATACGTAAGTTACCTGGTTCTACTGCAAATTCACGGTTTTAATCAGATAGATAACAGTCACCATAAATATAGCAATTACTTTTTTTTCTATCAATCTTCAATCAGTTGAATAACAGTTACCCCAAATATAACAATCAATTATTTTTTCGCAAATCTTATTAATGATTCATACAAAAAGTTTATACTAATTTGAAATCTTGTATCATTATCGTGACGGCTAAAGATATTTTTTTCTTCTTTCTTTGCAATACAACTACTAGTCATGATTCATATATTTACAATGTTTCTAAAACAGGAAAAATCTTAAGCAATTACATATTATGAATGGAATTAAATTAGTGAAACCAAATTATTGATTAATTATGTATGATGGTGAATTACTAAGCGAAGCGTGAGAGATGAATGAGTTTAATTAACACATTGAATAAATGCGTAGATTGTTGTGTACTTTCACTGTAATCAGGTAGTGGATATTACTCTTAGTTAAATTATCAATGCGTAAATTTATAACAAAGCAGATTTGCATAAATTTCATAGAATATTCTCTGGAAATTTCTATCTTTATCTTATCTGTCACATTCAACAGATTTTCTTTTATTCAAAATTAACATTTTCCGGTACACAGAGGAGTTGTATGATTGATTATAAAAGTAACCTAAATAAAAGCATATTAAAATAATAAGGAAGTTATGTATTCTGATAAAAATATCTTTTTAAAATTTGGAAACTTGTTTCAAGTTTAAGTAGTAAGTTTGTTATTGCTTTTATATCATTTTGCTTTAAATTTATCATTGAAAATCTTCTTCACTCATGACAGAATAGACACAGGAGGGGAGAGGGACATGCATTCTAAAACTCTTCAAACAATTATTAAATTGTTTCTAAAAAACACTGCTTGAAATGCGAAATTTACGGAATATTTTCAGAACCCTTACTAAAAAAATTCTTCTTGCGCTAATGATTCTTGGTATTACATAATGTCGGAAATATACTTCCAATTTTCTGCCTCATCTGGAATTTCCTATAAGACGCATCTCCTCTAATGTAGTGTGAGCAGACCACAGTGCCCGATCCTTAATCCAAAGCCCATAGACTATTAGATTTTTTAGTAGTGTATTTCCAAATGTGCATTCTATTTTCATAATATTTAGCGTAGAGTTTTCGCTTCCTGTGGCATCAGCTGTTCCCGATACTATTCATAAAGGCACCAAGGTCTTGTCTGAAGAGGTATTATAAGGGTTTTAATGGTCGGGGATAGCATGGTTCAAACATCGCATAATATTAGATTGAAATTAATTTTAGCTATTTAGTGTTTAATTGTGTAGTCTTGCATTAAATGTTTGATTGATGTTAAGTGTAATTACTGTTTTGAGAATTTAACTTTTTATAATTACTTCCGTTATAAATTTAATGTTTACAATTTTCAGAATTTAATTTATTTTGTAAATTGTTTTTAAGTTAGTGCGAATACGATCGTGGATTAATTTTAATTTTAATTATAATTTGGGTCATATAACGCACATATTTCAAAGCTTGAAAAAAATAACATTAAAAAATGTATTTTAAAACGCTATTAAAAAATGCTACATTGAAAATGTATTTTAATTCGCTTTATATCAATTCATCTTATCTTTATTTAAGTTAAAATTCTAACTTTCTAAGTATTCTTGCACTATTAGGCACCCATAAATTATGAAAGTAGGTAAAGAAATAATTTTATTGTTATTATTTATTACGATCCTCGTATACAAATTTTTCATTATCTTTTTTCTTAAAAATTTTTCTGTAGATAAGGGAAAATATACTGGTTTCGTTTAAGGCCAATAATTTATTTTACTCTAGAGTAACTCTTTATTTCATTTAAAATCTATAAATGACATTAAGTGAAACAAAATGTTGCAAAACATATATCTGAAAGTTTTTTCCATGCGCTTACTTTATTTAAATATCGAAAACATATGTTCTTGTTTCATATTTAATCATTCATTTCAAAATAAATGTGTAATGCTATTCAAGTGAGTTTTTAATTGCTGCAGATGTAGCTGCATGCTCCCCCTCCTTTTTTGAAGACAAATATTGTCTATTACTCTCCTGAAATGTAGAATTAAATTACTCCTTTAGATTGTTGGTTTCTAAAAGGAAAGTGAAGCTCCTCTAACGTACGTGTATATGTAGTCACATGCACAAAGTGTTATTGCTTCACGGCATCTTTTGATGAGGATAGGTAGAAGTCAGAAAAACCACGTTAGATATTTTTACTAGAATTAGAATATTACTAGATTTACAGATTATTTAAAATTACGAAATTAATCTTTTCTGTCTTAGAAAACATTTAATTGAAACTAAAACCGATGAAAAAGTTGAAGATTTAAATGGAACTATTTTGTCTTCCAGAATCAGAGATAAGACTAGAAAAAAATAATAATTTCAAGAATATTGAACAATTACATAGATATATGAGCAAACTGTTATTTCATACGCAAATCGAAGTTGTAATGATGTTATGTAGAATGATTTTGATGTTTATTGTATCTAATTATCTTCGGTTTCTTAATCTGAAATGATAACAGAGAATATTCAAGCATATATTAATTCATATATTATACGGTCTACGATATAGGCAGCATTCAATGCAAATGAAAGTTAACTACTTTGTAATGATGAACTTGGGAAAGAAATTGTCTTCCCCAAACAAATCAATTTTTCCCTCATGTTTATCAATTGCAGTAAAGGCTGGAAAAGTAACCTTCTCTACAAAGACCCTTGGACGTTTCTTTTAGCCTAGTTGATAAGAGCGCTGCAAAAAGCGCCCGGTCAATTCCTTCGGAGCCAGTGGTGAAGGGTTTTCAACACCACCGGCACACTCTAACGTCTTCCAACTTTCTGCCCCTCCACGGGGTAGAAAAACATATAACGCCGGATTCCTAAGAATCTCTTTTTATCCTATTTTATTAGTACTATAACTAATTTTAAAGCCTTTGTAATTTTTTCTTTTATATTAAGCAAAAAAAATTACTTTCTAACGGTTTATTGATATTAATTATGCTTTTTTTTATTTTTTAAAGATGTAGTTTCGTTATAATTTTTAAATTTTCAACAAAAAAATTATTACAGTCTTTTTAAAAAAAGAGAATTGTTACGTACCATATTAGGCTTTAGTTAATTACACAGGATATAAAATATAAGGAAATGGGTTACATAAATTTATATGAAAAGTAATTTTAGCAACTCAGAGAAAATTGCAGTTTTAAATATCAAAAAACTATTTGAAGAATTATCTAATATTTGGCTTTAATTTGTTAATATATATTGGATGCTTAAAAAGAAAATATGTTTTTGCGTTTTGCCATCAAATGAATTGTTAATACATATAATTATCAATTCAGTACGCTATGGAAAGGAAATTAAATGCGTGAAAAACGTGGATTACTTCACTAGCAGAGCAAATTAATAAAAATAAATGTCAAAAGAAAATTCCTATTAAACTAGAAATAAACATACAATAAAGAATAAGCAGAATATGATAAAGCAATTCAACGAGAAAAAAATTATATTTTTTTAAATTTCGTGGTTTTATTGAATTTTAAAATTTCACATGAATAAGAGATGGCGCCATGTAATGTTCTTTTCATGTAATAACTGTAAGAGAGTGTTGCGTGTAAAAGCCAGTAGATGGCGACATGTTACATAATTTTTAACTCGACGCTATATTCATTTCCTTTTCATTTTTCTCTCTCTCTGTTATAATTCTTTCTCACCACTTATTGAAAATGTAATATTTCATTTATCAAGTGTATAAGATGCTCATAATCAAGATTTTATTGCACCTTTGCTATTAATCAATAAATAATACAAAAATTGTGTAGTTAGAGTAATTTAAATTGGTATTCTTAATATTAGTAAATGAACACAAATTAATAACATCAATTGAAAACTTTGCCGTTATCCTAAATACGAACTAGACGTGTTAAAAAATAATTAAAACTTGTAAAATAATCAGGCATATCAAATTAATTTTAAATAGGAATCCTATAATTTTAAAAGTGTTACAGTACTCGTAAAATACACGTTTTATTTGTTTCAATAATAATAATTTTTATTACTATTTTACCTGTCCTTAATTTGATGAGTAACATATTTGAAAGAAACAAATTTTTTCAATCATTCCTAATTTATCGGCCAATAATTATTTTTAAAATAAGTACCCACTCAAATGATCTAAGATATAATTTTTTTTTTTTCCATACAATGTAAATTGAAAAGTAAAAATTGCATTTAGAAGGCTTAGAAAAAGATGGTAATACATTTTTATAAACAAAAATTTTAAGTAAATCACAGAACAAGTTATTTATTTAAAATTATTATACCGTAATGAAAGCATCATTACAGTTTGTTCACCCTTGTCTATTTCCTTTTTTTTTTTTTTTTTTTTTTTTTTTTTAAAAAATCATTTCCTATGGAATATATTTTTAGTACTCTTATTCCAGTTATATTGCTGAATCAGATTCCCCCCTCCCTATTTGGTTTGTTCTGCTTAGTTAATTCTAACCCATTTTTGGGGTTTTTTTTTTTATTTTAAAAGCTTAGGGTACATTTATTAATTTCTCATACAGAGTATAGGACATTGCAACTATAAACTAGTACAGTATTATCTTTTAGTTAATTAGTGATTCAGCATGTGATTCATGTAAAATTAATAGTTCTTAACCGGATTTCAAGATACCCATTATATAAAAATAGTATCGCCCCTTCCCCATCTCCGCTCCTCAAAAATAATTTTTCATCATTCTCAAACTTTTCATGCTTATTGTCTAGATCAAATATTGTTAATTTTAATCTAAACGCTTAAGGCTACATTTTTGAATAAAAATTTCGAAATTTTCGAGCTAATATTCAAAGTTGCGTTCATTCGATATTAAAATCACTTGCATTTTAATTAATTATATTTGATTTTAATGGATTTCAAACGTATATTTTATTCCAATTATATCATTTGGTCTTATACTCATTTAAGACTAATTAAATATCTCTCCTTTTTTTTTAATTTCTCACCATCTAATTAAATTTCTCACCTCTAATTAAATTTCTCACTACCACCTGCTGATAAAAAACTCACAATCTTCACCACTCGACTTAAAAGATGCATTGAATGCCGAAATTTAAGATGAATTAGTATTTCTATTCTTTTTCTTGAACTTTCATATATACATTGTTTCACATGTAAGAGCAAAGTACAGAATATCGAAATGATTAAGAATAGATAAAAATGAATACCATTATGTAGAGATTTTTTACTTTAAATAGTTGATAAAAATGAGATTTATCTCTTTACTTCAAATCACAGTCCCATCTTAAATTTTTAGTTTTCTTGTAACTCTTTGGTTCCGGTGATATTTGTGTGTTCTTCTATTATAACAAAAAATGAATTTTTATAGTAAAATTTCGTATGGATTGGCTGTTATACTTTTTTTGTGTAAAGATGTCACTGGTAAGCATATTTATGCGTTGTGTTATCGTGGCTCAACTGAGTTAAAAAAGTTTAAATAATTTGGATTATTCATGTAGGCAAACCAACTACTTCGAATGCTTTGACTGTTAAAAATTGTGGCAAGAGTTTGATACCATTTAACTACCCGGACCGAATCGTTGGAGGAGATTATGCTTTACAAGGCCAGTATCCATGGATGGTAAAAAATTTTCGAAATCAAAAAACTGGAGACCTTAATTTGACTTTTCTGTGACTTCTTCATATTAATTTTTATTGTTCTTGTTGCTTGAAATTTTGTGTTATTATACTGTATTTAATTCAATTTTTCTATTGAAAGTATCATATTACCATTCATGACATTTGAAAACTTTTTGATAGCTTATATTCATTTTTCTACTTTGTTTTGGAAAGTTTACTGTCTATACTTCCCTGATTTCCATCTCTTCAAACTTTTTTCTACTGAATTTAGTTAAATTATTCTTAGTTTAAAAATCCTGAAGTTCTCTCATAAAGGCAAGTCAAATTAGTTACTTTCTATTGACAAAATTCCAGCTCATTCTGAGTAACTTTGATAAAGGAAAGTATTATTATCACACACAGATCATACGCAATCTAAGAGACGAATATAATTTAAGGTTAGTAAAATGTAGAGAATTTCTTCAAGAGATGAATAATGTTTGTTTAAATCGTATTTTATGATTTTTGAAAAACTCATAGTAAATGTCTTAGAATGTAGTAACTATGTTTTTATATTTTGTAATCTGAATACTTATAGTTTTGACTCAATTATATTGTTATTATTATATACATACACATTGAATGAGATTTTGAATGATAAACAAGGCAGATAAGCACAAATTAAGGTTAAAACTGGTAGCATGATTTTGTAATATTTTAAATGTAAAACAATTGTATTATATGCACTGGTGGAAGGAAGGGGAGAAATTCGTGAAAACGATATTAACTTTTTATTTAATAATTTTTTTTAAAAAAAAACCTTATAATAACTTTAAAAGTGCAATTGATAGAAGGAATGAAACATATTCAAAGATAATTTCCATCAAAAATATTCGATTTCAAAGGAACGTAATTAAATATAAGTTAAGTTCCATATTAGTCACACATTAAAAAAAATATAAGAGTAACATTCAAATTCTAAATCTGATGCCAATTATTTTAAGCAAATTTTAGAACATGTTGGAAGCAGAAGTTATACTTGAAAAAAAAAATAAAGATTTTGTGTAATGATGTGAATGCAAATTAAGGTGCACATGACAGCAGGAATTTCCTACAAAGGCTATTGGTATTGTGTTTTTGTTTCCTTTTACTTTAGAGCAAAAGCTTTTGAGGAAGTTTTCATGAAGCGTGAAGAAAGATTCTAGTAGATAACGTTGTTTAAAATAGCTGTAAATACTGTTGTGAAATTGTGTTATTACAGTTGAGAAAACTGTTAACACTACTTTAATGGAATACTTGAGAAAAAAAAAATAAGTAAACATTAAATAAAGGTAAAAATACTCTTAGAAGCATTAAATAAAACGATATTTTAATGTTTATAACCATTGTTTTATAATCTATGATATTGTACTTATATAAGAATTTGAAAGTTCTGAGGCACAAACTTTTGATTATATTTTAATGTAAATGAAGAGAGATAGAGAATTACATAAACTCTTCAACTCTCTTAAAAAACTTAAATAACATCAGATAGAAATTCAGTCGAACAGTTAATTAAGCAAATTTTTTTTAAAATAATAGATACAAGTAGAATATAGAAATAAATGCAAATATTTTTAACTATAGAAACAAACTTAGTAATTTCTGTTTATTTCATTATTTTTAATGAAGGTGTATTTATGTATAAAATAAATATATTAATTAAATTTAAAGGGAATTTTTTTAAAATAACCTTAACATACAATCACACTAATTTAAGTAAAGTTCTTATTAATTCATTTAAATTATTAAAATACGTAATTGATTACAAAAATAGAATGTCATTTAAGATAATCCTATAGTTTTCTAGAATGCAATAATTTATTCATAAGGTTTCTTTACGCGAAAGAGAAAATCATGGATTTGAGCATGTATGTGGAGCATCAATCTTGAACAGAAATTGGATTGTTACAGCGGCTCACTGCATTGATTTGTAAGTACTGGATGTTTTATTGATTTTAATAACAAGGTAATGGATAATTTATGTTAACTTTCAAGTGTTACATAGCTTATATATTTTATTTTGGTTCTAAGAACATTAAATTTTTCTATATACATTTTTTTTTTTAATTAGCTCTTCTCCGCGAAGATATGAAATCTTAGCAGGATTGCATAAGCTATCCGAAGAATTTACTCCTTCTGCCAAGCGTTATAAGGTATTCAATAACCAAATAAATACTTCTTAGAGTTTAATTTATAAATTAATAAAATAATGTCAGGAGAGATTCATTAATTACAATTTTCTCTTTCAGCGGGTACACTGAGAAAGAACTATAAATTTTAAAAAGACTGCAAAATTATATCTTGCTAAGTATTTCCTATAAACGTGATGTGATTGTTTATTAATGTCACACTGTGAAGCAACACGAAGGGTATTGGTGACGGACCTCTTTATTTTGAACCACGGTCAAGTGATGAGGACGACAACTGGGTTGGCATCTTCCTCTCCAAACTTCCACACCAACGGAAGAGAACTTCGGCCCTCGACATATTTAACGTGCATATTTTTAGTGGCATTAGGGCTCGAACCTACGACTTGACGATAACAACGCCAGGGGAGAGTCCATGACCATGACCACCAGACTCCCGCGTCCGTCTTGTTAATGTGAAAGTTTAAACATAAAAGAGTGATTCTTCGATCAAGAGAAGCAGGAAAAATACGATAAAGAAGTCTTAAAGCGTTATTTCTGTAGGACTATCTAAATTTTAATTAATAGAGCATTACTTAATAAAATATTTTGAAATGTTTAAATATATTCTTCCCGCGGGAAATCATAATAACTGCTATATTTGATGAAGTTTAAGTTATAAATTTTAATTTTCCCTTCCTATAAAATCTACTAAACATAAAATAGGGCTACTCTCAAAATATCAATACATCTGGATCAATCATACTTTAAGTATCCAGTGTTTTAAATCTGTGAAAAATGGCCCTTAAGAATGGAAGAAAAGATACTCACCGTGTGTGTGTGTGTGTGTGTGTGTGTGTTATGTGTGTGTGTGTGTGTGTGTGTGTGTGTGTGTGTGTGTGTGTGTGTGTGTGTGTGTGTGTGTGTGTGTGTGTGTGTGTGTGTGTGCGTGCTGTGCTGTGTGTGTCGTGCTTGGTGTGCTGTGTCGTGCGTAGGTGTCTATATTATTTGCTTCCAGAAAACTGTAATTTTAACAAGGTATTTTATTTATTCATTTTTATTTAAAATAAATTTCGTAATATAATGATAAACATTCTTTTTTTTAAAAAAAAAAAGCTGATAAACAGAAATTTTAATATAAAAAATAAATAAAATGTTATTATTTTTCTTTATCTCAAAAGCACAACTACGCGATATAGATAAATAATCGTCTTTAATAATAATTAATATAACTGATTGTAGAAGATAGTGCATACTATATACTATTTTCTTACCTTAATTCCTAAATTTATTTAAAATAGGTGTACGAGATTCATTCAATAAATACCCGTATTTAAAGATAAATACCTTTTCAAATCCAAGTTGGTGTTATCATCGTGTACTGACATCTGTTAAACAATGCCAAAAAAATTTGACACTAATTCATAGGTTAGTTTGGGTTTGACCTCCATTTTAGAATAAAAAGTCGTTCATAAGAATAAGAGGCCTGGGTTTTTTTTTCCCACAACTGATAGTAACTCAATGATAAAGAAAGGTTTTATAGGGCGTGAAATATCAAACACAAACCTAGGTACTCAAAGAATTAAAGATAGTTCTCTTTTTTATTGTTCAACTAATCAATTTATAAGACTCTCAATTTGGAAGGTACAGCAAAAATAAGACTCGATCAAAAATAACAAAAGCTTATCAACTCAAAAGAAGTGTGAAGTAAATGAAAGTTACAACTCTCACTAAAATAATCATCGAGTTAACAATAACTCCTAGATTCAGATTCGATGTATTCCAAAATAATTCCTCTTCAGATCATAACGATGTGTGTGTGTGGATATGTATCATACAAACAATCATATTTTCAGCTCACTGTATAATGGCCGCGGTAGGCGAAGGGTCATGGATTCGAGCTCGTGGCCGGAGCTGTTTCTGTTTGTGGAGTCAAGTGCTCGCGAGTCCTGATGCTACATGACGCATCGTGTAGCGGTATGATGCACTTTAAATCTATCAAGGCACCAGATTATCGCGTTAGAATTATATGGAAGCTACGAGGTTGAGATGCTAACTCGTGTGTTGTTCTCGTCACTTGATCATGACTCAAAATTACGAGGTCGTTACGAATAACCGTCACGTTACTTCAAAGAACTACGTTAATAAAAACAGCAAACAATCCATATCACAATATAAACCTCAATGCTCAACCCTCCTAACTTTTTTGACTAAAAATTTAAGGGAAAATATTATATACAAAATTTAAAGATATAAGACTTTTCAGTTTGTAGCACATTGTAATCAAAACTGAGCACTGACTTGCTGGAAGAGGTAGAATCAATAACTCAGAATAAAATCATATTAAATAGAAAACATTAATAAGAATAAACCACACAAGCAAACTAACTTTTCGTCCCATTAAAAAGTGAATTTGAATATTATTGAACAAGAGCTCAAATGAACGTACTATGATAAACAGCTATATATCAATCATTCTCAAAAGTCATTGCTCGTTTAATGCAGATAACAAATCATATTGACAGAAAAGATAGAAGAAAATAAGGGTGGAAGAACAAAGCTTATACCATATAACTTATTCCTTAAAAATCTTTTATATTGTTTTTTTTTATTTTGTTTTTATTTATGAACTATTTATATTTAATAATTATTTTTTAATTTCCTATAAAAATACTTTATAGATATCTAAGATTATTCTTCACGAGGAATATGATGATGACACCTTTCATAATGATATAGCTCTCCTGAAAACTACAAAGCCAATAGATATTGCCGGTTCAAAAGGTTACATAAATGGAGTCTGTCTGCCACAAAATGAATCAGATCCAACTGGTTATGCAACAGTCATTGGTTGGGGCCACACTAAAGAGGGTAAAAAGAAAACTCAATCTTTTTTTTAAGTATTCTGGTTATATTTAAGAAAAAAATATTGTATGACTTGATTGTATAATTATAATTATAGAGATATTTTACAAATTTATAACAATAAAAAAAAATTTACTTTACTTTATACAATTCTCTAAATTTGGAATAAGGTACCTGAAATTAATATAGACGATGTAGGTAATACTCGTACAACCATTTTTGGCAATTTCAGTGTTAATTTCAAAGTTAACCAACTAATAACTTCTACTTTGAAAAGGAAGTTAAGAATGTTTTGCAATGATCCGCGAGCGGGATTTGTCGAATAACCTTTCCTAATGACAAGGTTATCATTGTTTGCAAGGTTTCTCAGGACAATTGTTATTTTGAATTGATATGTTTACTTCTTTTGGGAATGCTTAAGAAATCGAATAAATGTAATGCACTACTTGTTTCCATGGGTTTTTAAATGCTCATAATTAATATGTGAAGAATTTTCTCAAATAGCTTATAATTCATTTAAAAAATTGCAGTGTTTTCGGAATCCTAAACCTGCAAGTAATACGACCACACTGATGGCTGTATAATCTGTACTAATAACTGTAACATTTGCAAGCGAACTATTTTTGTTTCATATGTTTATTATATAATATTGAATATTATGCTTATTCGTCTCTTTTTTCATTGCATATACTTTTTCTTTTTTTTTACATCTAGTCAACGTGTTTTCAAACAGAAAGTGGATTAGGGAAAACAGGAGTTAAAAAGATATGAGCATGGCTACTTTTCTTATTTACATTCGACTTATTTTAAATAGAAATAAAATTCTGTTCATAAAAATAAAAAAAATAATGCCTTCTTTTTCATTGTTCCTTTTGCTTAAGTGATGTAAAATTCGGCATAAATTCATTTGGTGAGAGAAATAAGAAAATTGCCTTATTAACTTTATTAGCCACATAAATTGCAAAAAAGGTGTTCTGAAAAATTTTAAATTTTAGAGAAAGTGAAACCCTATAGCTAAAATCAAAATTCTAATAGAAACTTAAAATAGTTTTAACAGCCACTTTTTTTCCCCTCAACTTTATTATAACCATCACAATTTCAGTTTGAAATAAGACTGACCGTATTACTCTCAGGTACCTTATTTCATGAATGATTCAGAAACTTTTAGCATTATGTTCTCTTTCCCCTTATACCTGATTTTAACCTTGCAATTTTATCTACGCTTGCTATCTTGATAAGAGGCTAACAGACGTCAAACGTGACGTTGTAATATAACTTTATTGGTTAAATTCTGAATATCTTCTTTTGTTATATAATATCAACTTTTCAAAACATACCAATGAAAATGTGCGATCGAAGATCTATCCATAATAAGTGAAATTTCACTATATAATATAATAACTTTTATAAAATTTCACTGTAGTCATAATTTAAATTAAACATATATATATATATATATATATATATATATATATATATATATATATAGTTAAACAGAAATATTTTTTTATAATAACTAATGACTTATCTGCAATAACAATATTTGAATACTAAGTGAATAAAGATCGACTTTATTTTCGTATGCCATTTCTACAAAATTCATTAATTTGGTAATTTTCAATCAAATAGAAGAACCTCTTTCATTGTTGTAAAAAGTTTGAAACGTGGAATTCATTTTTAAAATACAAATATTAATATTAAAGGCATATAAAATTTTAAAGGAAATCAAATACTACATAGAAATTACCTTTTAAAAATACAAAAAAAAAAAAAAAACCGACCAAAAATGAATGCATAAGTATTCTGTAAACGTATCATTTTGTGTCATTTAATGCAGATCATGAACAGATGAAATATTTTCTAGAACTATGAATACAACACTTTTCATCTAGAATATTTATTTATAAAAGTTATTATCAATGTTAAGTTTACAATACTTCAATTTAAAAGGATTGAAATATTTAAATGTTTTATAAAAGGCTTCGAAAGTTTTTTTAACAGCGCATGACATAATATGAAATAAATAATTAATTTTTGAGTGTAGATGATAATTTGAATTAATCTTGGGTGAAAAAGAAATGACATTTTATTAATGAGAAGAGTTATAAATACAATTTTAACTCATTAGTGAAACATGCGGTTGAATTTTCTTGTAAAGCATTTCACTTCTTCCTTTGTTCGAGACTTAGTTTCACTAAAGACCTGTAATATAATGGGGATGATTCACCTTAAATCTGTCGGAGTTTAACATTCTCAAGCAAGCGAGAAGTGGAACTTAGAAAAATGAGATGTCATCTCAAGTGTCATTATTATTTGATATTTTGTTGCTTTTCATTAACGTTTGGCTAAATTTTTGCAAACAGTCTACCTGCCTTTTATTTCCTTAATATATGAAGATTCACAAATCAAAGAATGAATTTCGAATCGTTTTACCCGTTCAATCATGATTCACTTTCTTTCTACTTGAGGTGCAACATAACAGACAGGTACTTAAATTTTTTTTAAGTATTTTGTTTTCAGTTACCCTCATAGAAATAGGAATTTTGCCAGCATTTATGTTCTCGAATCATGCGAAGTGTGGGTAATAAATAACGAGACTAGCGCTGTTGTAGGAAAAGAATGCACCAAACGCCAGCGACCGACAGCTGTTTAGCATGAAACCTTCTCTTTCGAATGCAGTATCTCTCGCTACTGTGAACATATCAGTATAGCCATAGCCTTCGTACACATTGTTTTCTTTTTTGGTTCTCCGGAAAAATGATAAGTGTAACAATAAAGCAACGAATACCTAAATATCGTAGTTAAGCATCTCAAGGTTTTATTGATTATATATTATTTTACATTTAAAAATTATTTTTACACTATTTACACCATTTATAAATAAAAGCTTGATTAAAAAAATTTACTTATATTTACGAATTTTGGCAATCAAATAAAGAGAGTGACGCTGCTACAGAAGAAATACGTATGCGCCTAACACCAGTGACCGACCGCTGTTTAGCGTGAAGCTTTCGCTTTAGAATGCAGTACCTCTCGCTTATGTAAGCAAAGTCGTATAGCCATAGCCTTCTTTCACATTAGAGATTTTTTTATTCGCCAGAAAAATGATAAGTGAGCAACGAATTGTAGAGAAATTTCACATGAAACTTGGAAAACCGCTTCTGATAATTTATTGAAAGAAATATATAACAATGAATGTTTATCGAGTGTACGTGTTTTTCAATGGCTTAAGCGTTTTCAAGATGGGCAAGAAGGCTTTGAAGATAATTCACACCCGGTCACCCATCCATATCAAAAACGGATGTTGATATCGAAAAAATCAGTAATCTGATTTGATCTGATCATCAGTTAAGTTTCGTGCGATTGCTGAGACTGCAGGAATTGACAATGAGTCCGTACGACAAATTTTACATAACAATTTTAACATGCGTCAAAATGGTGCCTTAATTCTCACGTATGAACAACAAGAAGCTCGCAAAAATGTTTGTACTGACACTGTGAATGCCACTGGAAATGATCCAAACTTACTGGAAAGGATAATAAAATGTGACGAATCGTGTTTTTTAACTTACGATCTTGTAACGAAGCGCCAATCCATGTAATGGAAGAGTCAATCTTCACCCAGAGCCGAAAAAGTTCGATGAGCAAATCAAAATTCAAAGCAATGATGATTTTTTTTTTCGATATTCATGGGATTGTGTACAATCACTGGGTTCCTGAAGGTCGAACTATTAATCAACATTACTATCTTCACATTCTTGCTGAACTATGTGGAAGAATAAGCAAATCAACAACCCGAATTTTTTAAGGACAAGTCATTTCGTCTTGTCTGTCAAGAGGTTTCTAGACCAAGTACATAATCCCAATGTTAGACTATCTACCTTATTCGCCGGATCTTGCGCCATGCGACATCTATCTGTTTCCTAAAGTGAAATCTACAAAAGGAAAATGGTTTGATTCCATTGAATCTTTGAAAGAGAAACCGGATTGTGTCCTGGAGGAGCTAATAGAATATTGGAAGATTCGCATGGAGCATTGTAGAGTTAGAAGCGGGGTACATATTAAAGTTAATAATAAGTAAATATGTACGAATTCAAAAAAAATGTTTTACAGTGTCAGTCCTGTTATTTAATAGCCACACCTTGTATAATACTGTAGAGTTAATCTGTTAATGAACATGTAGGTATTATTTCTTATATATATTCAAAGCTCAAATTCTAGATACATATAAATAAAATTACAGTTAAGTTACCGAAACGTGTTGGATCACTTGGAAAAAATAGATTGATTACTATTTTTTGGAAATGTCCACAGTGGTGTATTAGAATCAAATTTGATAACCAATCGTGAATTCAAAACCTTTTCATAAAATATCATGCAGATTAAGCTGAAAAACTCAAAAGAAAATTTTTGAAATGCCTTTTTTACATAGTTAATAGTAGGTAAACATACAAAAGGCATTTTTATTGAATAATTTTAAATTAGAGGCACGTTATGTTTTTAATATAGTTTTGTACTCCAATCAATATTCAAATACAATACAAATTTCCTATTATTATTCTTATTATTAATTTAAATTCCAAATTCACAATTTGATAAATTTTAGTCGTTTTACTAAATCGTTCTCAACCTACAGTTATTAAAGGAATTTATTTCTACCTAAATTATGCTGATTATGCAAAATATTTTTCATTCTATGGATATTATTTCCATTTCCTAAACTGGATCAAATCTAAAGCATAAATTATTAAAATTGCTTGAAATCTAAGCGTTCAAGTATTTTATAAATTTTTGCTTATCCTCTTTATATTTTGATTTATTTTTACCCGAGTACGTATTGTTATTTTAAAAACTTATCTCCAATAAGAATCTAAAACATATTAAACATGGGGTTTACAAAGGAATATCTCAACATTGAAGAGCTACAATTACAAAACTAAAGAAGCTACAGCCTTTGGGGACAAACTAAATTAAAAGTAACACTTTGAAGTCTATTAAATTATAAATGTGAAATGTTACCACTATAGGAACATGAATGATAGCCAGTCGTTAATAGAATTCATCTTGCCCTTTTTTTAGTATATCGGGTGTTACAATTTGAATTACTGCAGCTTTTCGCGTTTTCAATTCGTCTATATTCTCAATAGTTGCATGGGAAGGGAGAGAGGGAGACTTGAAATTTTAGGTAGCCCCCCAAAAAAGTTAAATCAGGGCTTCTTGGAAGTCACTGATTAAAATGAAGGTCTCTCAGCTATTAATCCACCGTAGCGGCAACGAGTCATTGTCGTTTTTCACAATGAATATTTATAATTTTATAAACTAAGAAGAGATATTTTCAATTTAAATAACCCAAATATAGGTCGTAACTTTTTTTTAGTTTTGTTATAATAGTCGGTCAGAGTTGGGATATTCTTTTATAACACCCCGTATATTGGTTATATATCTTTCTGTATCTATTTTGTTTCCAAAATTAGTCATATATACCAATGCCTATATTCCAACATATACCAGTGCCAATTTTTATAGATGGAGATAACTCAGATACCTTGAAGCATGTAACAGTGCCTATAATTGAACGCAAAATATGCAACGATATGTATGATGAAGACCCTCATGATGGAGTCGACGAAATTTTGGACACTATGATATGTGCCGGAATGACTGGTAGAGATTCTTGCCAGGTATTAATTATTTTTATTTTTAATTTGAGAGCCATTTAATTCTGTTTAGATGAAATACATCCACTAATTTCTCTACCAGCAAGCTAAAAGCATTAAAAACTTGTCAAAAATAAAAACTAGTTAGAACTGTAGAATTATTTTTAATTAGAAATCTGCAAAACCCATAAAAATATAAATAAAGAGTAATCTTGAACACGGAACAATGTCCATAAAATCATTTATTAATTAATAGATAGCTATTGAAGAATAAAGACTGTACAAAATTTATGTGATATAAAGCAAGAGTGTTTACTATTTTTGTCACATTAGATGCTAAATCTTTGAAACATACTTATGATACCTACGATTCTTTTCATGGCACAGTGACTGAATATTGCAAGTCAAAATTCAAATTTTCTGAAATTATACCAATTGAAATTCTTTAATGCAATGCAATATCTAAAACTGGCTTAAAAAGCCTCTGATTGTCGAGTGCATTCGTTTTTCAAAAAGTTTTGTCTTTATCTTTAAATCTAATTTTTTAAAAAAAAAAAACTTTTAAATCAATTCATACTACAACTCTCATAAAACACTTTACTAATCAATTAGTTTTCTATAACAAAAATACAGCTCTCACAGTGTATTATGACAACTATGATTTACTTAAGAATGAATAATTTGAATAATAGTTTAATTTTTAATTGATAGTTATTCAATATTTTTCATTGAGTTTAAGTATTGGATATATCGTACTGCTTGTAAACTCTTGATTGAAAATTTTATTTCATTTTCCTAGAATGATTCCGGAGGACCTCTCTTGCAAAAAGACAGCAATGGTGTTACTACTTTGGTAGGAATTGTATCTCATGGAGCTGGTTGCGGTCTCAGATTTTATCCAGGAGTATACACCAAAATATCAATGTATCGCGATTGGATGGCTTCAAAGATGAATTAGCTTTGCTACAATGAAATTTTCATGTTTAATTTAAAGATTTATATAAATTATAATGTCACGCATTCATTTTGAAAAATAAAACCATCTACTTCATAATGCAAGCGCAGATTAAAAATATTAGCTAGCATTGAAAATATGAGTAATAAAATGTGATTTTTTGTGTCTAAATAGTGTTGTCATACAGGTACATTGAAGGATATTTAAACGGATATTATTTTTTCTCACAAGAATATAGTATTTTAAAAATATATATTGAGAGATTTATAAAGAAGTAAGAAGAAGAAAAAAAAAATTTTTTTGACAGGCGCTACGTACAACCCAATTGACCAGTCAAGAAAGACAGTGAAGAGCACAAATAAATGTAAATGTTTATATTATATGAAAGATCAGATTTTTCTTCGCCATCGAGTTGCTAACGCACACAAAGAAAACTTGCAAATCTCGAAATGTAGGGGATAAGTGATAACAAATCGTTTTAAATGCTTTACCACTTTTCATAGTGTTTTATTTAAAACAGTAGAGTATTCACATCGTAGTGACATGTTTACCTAAGGTCTAATAATTCATGAAGCTTAAGAAATAGATAGAAAAGTTATCTTACTGCTGCATTCAATGATAAAACTCGGTTCCAAATCTTTGCTTGTCTAGATTGCGAAGCTTTCTTCGAAATGTTGGGTGCATTATTTACCTCTATTTTAAGTATGTATGTCTATATATTTTGTTATTTGCTTAGCAAGAATACTGAATATTTATAATAAGCTTTAAAAGAGAGAGAGGAAAATTAATCAAACAAGTTTTATATTTCATATTGATTTATTTTTAAAGTTTATTTTTTGATTACTTTATTCATTTTTACAATGATTATATGAAAGACATTATTCAACAATTATTTCAATCATGCTGTTTTAAAGTTGTCTTGAAAAATATCTGCGATTATGAAGCAAATTAACACGAATACATAATTGAACGAAAACAAACCTTGGTACATATGTTATAGTCTCTGTAAAGTGGCGCTTCATCTTTCCGGCCTTGACAATAATCCGGTGTTTTAACACAAACAAGCCTTACAGATGTTATTTTATGCCTTCTATTTCATGCAATAATGTACACTATCAGTACAAAACACTGCGTGTTTTTTTTTTTTTGTTTTTTTTTTTTTTTTTTTGTAGTTTTATTTTATTTAGCGTGCTTGTCGCTTTATTTACGTGTACTGTATAAAATTCTAAGCGATAATACATTGTTTTTGCTGTTTAAATGCGTTATTATTAATGAGTTTCCTCTAATTCAATGTTTTCAATAAGCTGGTAGTAGTACTCTGGTCCGAATCTGCCGAATTATCGCAAACTTTTCTCTCCTTTTTTTCTCACATGTGAGTCAATAGCACATTATTTTATTTTATATGAGAATTTTATTTTACCGTAATTATAAAAAGGCCGGCTCAAGACGATCGAAAAAGAAAAATAACATTATCTCAATTCTTCAGATATATTACATGTATTAATTAATCCACACGCATAGACTCGATTTATTATTTTCATCGGGAATTACAATTAGTCCGCTAGAATAAAGTGGTATATTTATTATCAGAGGTTATTTTACAGAGAGCTTTCAAATACAAATATTTTAGTGGATTCTGTACTGTTTCGTTTTAGTAGATTCATAAAACTTTATTATATCAATTTAATTTAGTCTAAAAAACAAATGCAAAATTTCCTCTATACAACTCTTTATGAATATGTTTCAAAAAACGTATATATTTTTCCCTTTGTCTCATTTATACTCTTTATTTACTTAATTATAATTTAGATCACTTAAGATTTCCGATAAGTCTTTCAAGTTTATTCCATACTTTATACCTATTATTTAAAAGTATAAATTATGTAAATTACAAAGAATGTAATATTATTCTTTTATTTCTTCCAAAACTGAATTGATATTGTTAGTACTATTGTTTTTTTTTTTTAATCTTATCCGAAAATTTTTGCATATGTTATCCTCATGAGTAATACAACCTAGTAAGAAGGCACGGGTAAAAAAGGAGTGTATTTAATAGCAGTTTGCTTGTAAAATATACTAATCATAACAAATTAACATGCATTTTAAATCTGATTAAATTTCAACTATGATTCTATGGGATTAAAGCTTTTAGAATTATAACATGTAGGGAGAAAAAAGAGATATTAAGAATTGTTCATCACTGATAAAATCTTTGAGTATTTTATTGTTTTATGTTTACATAAATTTCTGCAAAAATCAAGAATTTCTAAAGGAAAAAGTTAATAATAATATTCAAAACACTAAAAACGTGTTCTATGCAAAGTTTTCCAAAGAGGAGATCTATAGCCACTAAAGTGCTAACTTTTTTTTTAATTATTATAAAGTTATTCAATTTAATATTAGAATTATAGCAAACGGTGGGATATATTCCTTGGTGGTATAAACGGTGGGCTGCAATATTCTTTTCAGGTATTAAAATTAAAGCAAACGATAAATTATTAAATTGAATATATATTAAGCTAAATGTAATTAAAATTAAAACAAACAATAAATCATTAAACTGAATATATATCAAGTTAAATGTAATTATTTTTGCAATAAAATGAAAATAATCAAGTCACGCACATGTCACACTTTATTTTGTAAAATGGTAAACTGCGACATTTTGTTATAGACTGAAACAATATCCTCTGTGGTAGCTAAAACATTTAAAGATAGCAAGATTGTTGCTGAGAACAACGTCATTTCTATAATCTGCATGGCAATCATCAAAAAAATTCAGAACAAACAGAATAACAAGGGCAAAAATTACTATAGAAGTTCAGAATAGTAAGACTATAATAACATTTTAACACAAATAAAGCTGTGAATCAGGTATCAAATTTTAAAAAATCGTTATTATAACATTTTTTTTTTGTTAGTTAAGTAGAGGATTAAAAACTTTTAGTTATCCTGTGCAGTCCTACATAAAAATTCCAAATCAGTACAGACTGATTTTGATATCAAAATTCATAAGTAAAATCAGTTAAGAGTTAAACGTTCTCTGCACATCTTGAAGAATTAAACAAATAACCATTTCTTTCAAGTGATAGGCTAATGATATGAATAGGAGATATTCGATGTACATTTTGTGCAAAAAATGAAAAATATATGAAATATGTTCAAACAACGTCAAAAATAAGAAATACAATCAGAAGAAACGTAAAAGTTGTTCATTTAAAATTATAAAGAATGCTTGAATTATAAAAATACAGCACATTTGATCAAAAAGCAGAGTACAGTTCAGGTTTGATAGAAAATTCTCTTACAAAAATAAGAAACAGTTATCAGCAACTTAAACTAATTGATTACATCATAATTATAACTAGTATTTCAAATCGAGTGCTTTTGATTAGCCACTGAAAGAGCTTTTGCTTTCGTACAATCGCAAAATGCCGACCAGACCACTTTTTGAAACGAAGTATGAAATGCATCTGACTCGTTTAATCTAACTTGATTTCTTTCACCGATTCACAATAATTTCAATTTGAATTGTAGTCAACTCATTGAAGCATTAATATTAGTAATAGATAAATACGAAAACATTTATTTTATTTTCATTTTACAGTAGCATTAATTACGTTTAACTTAAAATGTATTCAAATTAATTTGTTTGCTCTAATATTTAATTGAATAATTTGATTTTCATAGCATATATATATATATATAGAGAGCAGGAGAGAGAGAGCATAACTATAAAAATAGAGGGAGTGTGTATGATAGTGCATCTAGTTATCTCAAACCTTTACATGGAAGATTTGAATTACAATTATTTTTTTAAAAAGTTAACACCTTTAGTGGCTAAATCTATTCTTTGCAAAACTTTGCATAGAACAATTTTAATACTTGCTTTTGATTGGGTGTTTAAATATTTCTATATTGAAATTAATCTTTTTTTTATTATGTGTTTTCTTTTATGTGTTTTATTATGTGTCTTTATTTTTATTATGTGTTTTTCTTTCTACATATACCATCAAATTAATCTAAGAATGTTGAAAAGGGTTCCTGAAAAATCAATTATTCAGTTATTCAAACATTCGAATCAAAGCAATGCGTTTTATATTCGTTTGATAAATTCATTTTAGATATTTTAAAATATAATATAATTTATTCAACACAAATTTTATCGATATGATTTTGCTAAAAAAATTAGATAAATTTCTGAATAATTTTTTCCGAAAGACAGGTATTAAACATTTGAAATAAAAAAAAAAAAAAGAAAGAAAAAGAAAATTAATACACGAGGTTGGTTCAAAAAGTAATTCTATTTGAAGACAGATGGCATCATTAAAGTGAATTGTTGTTACCATGGGGTGCTGCCATCTGTTAAATGGAGCCGAAACAAAATGTGATATTCATTCCTAAGTTATTTTTGATTTTGTAGTTATTTTCTGTTTAATCAAAATTTCGACCGGACGATGTCATTTTGCATCTTTTTCTCTCCGTCGGTGAAATCTGGATTCATGATTATGCACCGGAAATGAAGCAAAATCAAAACGTTGGATTTCTCCAGGTGAAAATTTTCCAAAAAAGGTGAAGATGGGACGGAAAAGTTTTGACAAAGAGTTTTTGAAGTGCGAAAGGCGTTATAATCACGAATGCGCGTGACTGAGACTTAAACAGCTATCTCGTGAGTCATGATGTTTTCTACAAACAAACCATTTTCAATGCTACGATCATCATCCCTTGGAATTTCTAAGGACTTATTGAACGACTTTTGTGTGTGTATTATGGTTTATTTTTTCATGGGATTACGAAAGGGGGGAAACAAGCCTTAAAAATCATGTGAATTGACTAAGTTCAATATGTAGAAGAGATGCCATTTACATTGTACGAAACTTGAGAATTTAATTAAGCTAGTGCCATTAAAATTCATATAATATTCATGGATTGCTTTGTATCAATACATTACATAAAAATAACTTGTAAAATTCTAAATATGCCCTATTTCAGTTTTCAAAAGTAGAAAAGGTTAAAATTCTTGTCCGCCATTGTTTTAAACAAATATTTTAATAGTACAGTTAGGTTAAAAATAAAAAAAGAAACTGTTTGAAGTGAATTTTCGTCTCAATAATCACGCAAATTCGAAATTCATAAATTTTATTTTTAGCACATTACTTACTTTTTGAGAGATACTGCAATAAAAAAAATTAAATCTCGTCAATTTCTGAAGAATTCCTGCTAAATTCAACTCTCTTTTATATTTCTGTTAGTTAAAATTTCCAATGTATAAATTAAAAATTACTGAAAAAATACGAAAGATAATTGTACCATTTTCAAGCCTCCCTAAAAGTATTCATAGCTTTCTCTGGAAGTAGAAAGCCATTGTTCAAAATAAGCTTTATTTCATTTTTTTGTTATTATCAAACTTTTACAATGATAAACAAGATAAAATATTAAAATCTTTATTCAGAATATTGATTATAAATGTCTACGTGAGAAATTTTGCTAAGTATGAAAAAATTGATAGTTCATTCGTTAACGAGCTTTCTAATTTATTTCACAAGGCATTATACATATTGAATTTTCGTAATTATCATGGCATATTATAAGAATTAAATATAATATATTAATAAAACAATATGAATAAAACCTAATAATTATTATAAAAATTACAATCTCATAACGCAAAGTGCCTTTTCCCTTATATTGTTTTACTAGAATGATCATTACTAATAATTTAAATTACGATTTTCAGTTTTATGTTTATTGAAAGGAAGATTATTTCCTTCTCTTTTTGTAAAATTTAAGTGAAATTGTTAGATAAGACTTTTATTTAAAAAAAATTAAATTTATTTTAATTTTCATTCAATTTCGAAAAAATCCAAAATTAATATTTGTTAAATAATATTACTGCTTATCAGCTTCAACAACAAATGTATGTACATTTGTTCGACAAATACTAATTTTTGCTCATGTACGAAATTAATATGAAAGAAAAATGAATTTTTTTTTTCAAATTAAATTTCATGAGATATATGATTAAAATCAGTTTGAATAAATGACAATCGAAAGATTCCAATAAGCCTTTTACACACAAAGTACTCACAAAAAAACTTAAAATTAATTAAGCACATAAAAATATATTATTAATAAAAATAATTAGTATTTCGCTATAAATTATTCTTACAGTGATACTAAGTATAGATTTGTGCAAGAATCACTCATTGTTTTCAATTGCAATATAATTAAAGAAACGTATATAAGTGAGCTGTCGTATGTTAAGTCTTTGTGTTATTTTTATTATAACATACAAACATACACAAGCATTGTGTGTGCGTGTGCTGGAAAAATTAATATATAAATAAAAAATTAGTACTCAAAATGAAAACAAACATAACTGTAATTCAGATCAATTTATTACAATGAATTAAAATGTTATTTAAACGAGATTAAACAATCCCTCATTTTCAAAAAAACCTATCAACGGCAATTTCTATTTATATACGGAAAAATTCCGCTACTTTGTTTGAGCAATATGGTCCTAATTGTTGAGTGTATTTATTTATCAACCTTAGTACGAGTAGCACAGTTCTACAACTAGAAAACTACAAAGGATTTCTTTTATATTTTTTCTTATAGATTTTCACTTACCAAAACCGAGAAAAATATTAAAAAAATCCAACACGTCACACTTTTTTTTTTGTAAAACTAAAGTTTTTAGTTTCATTCAGCATGAAATTTCTATTTAACTTTAAAAAGAAACCTAGTTTCCCTTTTTTGTTTTAAAAATATCCATAAAACATGGCACTAGTTTTATTAATTATAGTTAGACTCGATAATAAACGAAAAAAAGTAGAGGAATGGTGGGACAAAAAAGAGTGGAAGGTGAGAGAGAGGGTAAAGTAAGTTAGACGTTAAGAGGAAAGATAGATAATCATGTGCTAACAGGTTTAATTAGTTTATAGCGAACAACGAGTAATATTACTGGCTGAGTTGAGCATGTTTCGACGTGTTCTCTGGGGTATTAGGACTTAGTATAAATAAACCTGCTGTCAGATTGGATCATGTTTCAATAAGCTTCAGTATCCTGATTGCTATCTAACACTCAGTTTACATTCAGCCTTCAAACGTTACTGCGCTCATGTTTATATTCATGTATTATGACTCTAAGAGGTTGTTTTATTTCTTTGGACAACCTTTATTCTATTTGTGGTGAATACACAATATAAGAAGTCGACAAATAAACATAAGTGATTTTGTGAAGAAAGTTTATTTTGTTTACTTCAAATTGAAACTTGGGGACAAGATGTTGGGGGAGGGAGGAGAGACTTCCCATAAGGTGTGCAGAAGACGCAAGGAAGATCTTCATTTGTGGTTTAAGGACAAGAAAAACTTCTTTCGTTTACGTTTCTGTAATATTTACACTCTACTTACTACTATTTCTATTCGGTACATGTAATAGAATTTAATACAAAAAATAAGAAAATAACTTACCCTAACCTTAGCTCAGCTAATCGTCTATCGTGTCATGGCTCTGAAATACTAGTTCCACATCTACCTTTCAGTTTGTTTGATATCCTGAGTGAGTTGGAAAACGGAAACACAATACCACCTTAGGACGAATTTAGCTCATATTTTTCTGTTCATTAGAGATATCAACACTTTTTTTCTCAGAGTTAATTTAATGATCTAGCTAGAAACTTAAGCATTTCCAAAGATACAGCCGAATTTCTAGGATCGAAACTAAATAACAAAAACATGCTTTTACCTTGGACTTAATTTTCATGGTAACACATCGATCAATAACTCCCGAGACTAACCCAGAGATACTGGTTACTGGGGGAACTTATTGATCCATGTGTTATATATATAACACATCGATCAATAACTCCCGAGACTAACCCAGAGATGGCGCTCGTAGTAAACCAGTAACCAGATCTTTCTAGAGTACTAACCTTTGCTTGAAACGTGTCAAAATTTTAAGTCGATCGGGCCAGGAAAAAGGTTTTTTGAAGTAAAGTGAAAAAGGTTTTTTCCAAGTGGGTGCCGCGATTGCTTTCGATGGAACAAAAACAGCAACGAGTCGATGATTCAGAAAGCTGTTTATCGCTATTTACTCG
>BMAW01043644.1:246981-264111 GCA_019974015.1 Nephila pilipes | reverse complement strand
TGTTTTCAATGTTAGACTCGGGAGTTATTGATCGATGTGTTACAGACATCGAGAGAAAGAATTTACTTAGCTTTTCTCCAAAGTGTGAAATAAGTTTTTGCAGCGATATTCAAGTGCTTATGAAGTTCTTTGAAGTAGAACATGATTCATTTCAGAGGCGTCTATCCATAAATTCAAACAAAACTAGCCACGCAGCAGTCTTGCTGCGTAACAGATATAAATTTTGCATCTTTTTCTATGGGACACCTGATGCATATGGAAGAAAGTATCAATGGATTGTTTGAGGAGATTTCAGAATACTAACCATGTTGTTGGGTCGACAAACAGGTTTTTCAGAATATCCCTACTTTCTATGCATTTGGAACAATAAAACCAGAGAACTGCATTGGTAACCACATTGAGACGCTTCAGTCTCCAGCAAAAAAGTCATCAGTACGACCTTAGTTCCATCAAAGAAAGTTTTATTACCACCTCTTCGTAATAAATTGGTGCTCATAAAGCAGTTTGTTAAATCACCGCCCAGAGAAGGGAAATGTTTCAAATATATGTGCTCCAAGTTCTCTAAAATGTCTGATGTCAAGCCGAAAGAGGCATTTTTGACAGTGCTTACATACAAAAGAGAGAATCAGGATTTACCTGATCCCCTCTTTTTCGAAACTATAGAAGAAAAGGAAAAAGAAGCGTGTGTCTCTTTCAAGAATATATTAACAAGTTTTGGGTAAATACTTAAGATCCTGATAACACGCCCCTTGCATAACGCATGCTGGGTGCTTATAAAATTCAAGTATTCAAAATAAGCTCAGTAGTTCATTTCCTACTCCTCCATATTGACTATTTTTTCTGAACAATTGGGGAATCTACGGTGAAGAACTGGGTGAAGATTTCACAAGGATGCCAGTTATATCGAGAGAGGCTAAGGAAGATGTGACGTAAGTATGTTAGCTGACTACTATTGGATGAGATAGCAGGACACCAAATTTAGAAAACGAGTTCGGAGAAACATCAACAGGAAAAAAAATGCTTCACCAGTAAAAAAAAAAAGTGAATATAAAATTGCTAGTATGCAAGGTGCGGATATTAAATAACAAAACTGACGCTTCTACGGAAGAAGCAGTCCAAACGCCAGAAACCGAAAGCTGTTTAGCGTGAAGCCTTCTCTTTCGAAAGCAGTGCCTCTCGCTTCTGTGATCAAATCCGTATGGCCACAGCTTTCGTTCGCATTAGAGATGTTTTTTTTTTGTTGTTGTTGTAGTTGTTTCGCCTGAAAAATATGTATAACAATGCAGCAAATAATTGTTGTGAAATTTCACATGAAACGGTGAAAAACAACTACTAAAACTTATAATTTATAGGAAGAAGTATATGGTATTGAATGTTTATTGAGTGTACGTGTTTTTCAATGGCTTAAGCGTTTTCAAGATAGTTGAGAAGACGTTGAAGATGATACACACTCGGATAGCCCTTCCAAACGGATGACAATATCGTCAAACACGGATGACAATATTGAAAAAATCTGTAATCTAGTGCGTCAGTTAAGTATTCGTGCGATTACTGAGACTGTAGGAATTGACAGTGAGTCCGACAAATTTTACATAATTTTTACATGCGCCAAAATGGTGCCAAAAATTCTCACGTTTGAATAACATGAAGCTCGCAAAAATGTTTCAACTGACACTTTGAATGTCATTGAAAATGATCCAAACTTAATGGAAAGGATAATAATTTGTGACGAATCGTTGGTTTTATTTATGATCCTGAGCGCCAATCCATGCACTGGAAGGACCCATCTTCACCCAGAGCCGAAAAAGCTTGATGAGCAAATCAAAATTCAAAGCAATGGTGAATGGAATTTTTCCACCCAATATTCATGGTATCGTGTACAATCACTGGGTTCCTGAAGGTCAAACTATTTGAAAAATGTTGATTAATTACAAGAATTAATATGTTTAGCTCGTTGTAATAATATATAGTGATTCTCCTTTAATTGCTGGTGGGGTGTCTTTTTTATTCGGGGGGGGCGGGCAAACATCGCTTATTTTGCAGAAAACCTTTACGTGATGGGAGAAATGGAAGCAATTTTTTTGATTGAATGCACTTGGAAACATATAATTCAGCAAAAATATCCCATGCAGTATTTTTTTTTCCTCCTTTTTTGCAGATCTGTGTGACTGATGCGTTCCAAAGACAACAGACGAAACTAAAGCATATCGAACTTACCTTTTTTTAACTTTTTCATTTATCTTAATATGTTTCAAAAAAGTTTATTTCATTATATTTTTGTTAAATGTTTAGTTAAGCTTAAGGGGGAGAAAACTTAAGATCTCATTAAATAGAGAAGTGAGGTAGTAAGCTGTACACACATAATAACAAAATATATGAAATAGATTGGTAATCTTAAAATTAATTTATTTCTTATTTAAATTTCATGAAAAAAGACATATTTATATTTTTGGGAACTCTATTTAAATTTAAAACAGTTATTTTATCTGATGAATAAACTTTGCTCTATATGTATCTGTTAAATTCAAACGATTTTATGATTTTAAATGTTAATTAATGCGTTCTTTCAGTTCTACAATTAGTGATGTTAAAAGCTGGAAATAATGCTGAAATTATAGATAAAATTGTTGGTGGAAGAAAAGCTGAAGAAAATGAATTTCCATTCCAGGTTTGAGCTGTAAATTTTGAGTATATTTTATAAAACTCACATTATTAATAATTTAAAATTATATATATATATATATCTGTGTGTATAATGATTTTTCTTTAATTAACTTTCTTAATTTATGATTTAAATGTCATAGTACTGCTTTCATCGTTACATCTAAATACTACTCCTTTTAATCATTAATTTATTCACTAAGTACTCACGTGATTTCCAGAAATGCTAATTTCAGCATTTCCCACTCTCTGAACTAATAGGGATATTCCCCTATCACCACTTAGACTCCGTATAAAATACGTAAGGATTCCTGCATCTGTTACCATGTGATCTGTATAATCCTTAATTTAACTTCCTTGGAGAAACAAACAGGGAAAAAACTCAATCACTTTTAACCTGATTACAAGATTGAGTGGAACGTGGACTGCGTCAGCTGCTATTTCCGAAATATCTGCCACCCTCTCGTATGAATCAAAATAAATTCGTAGTTCATTGATTTAAATTTCTATTTCATGCCATGACTGCCACGACTTAAATACAAAATATTTTCTATGCAATATTTCCAAAAAACTTAAGTATTATATATATGTAAAATCCTAACTTTGTCTAATGGGAGAGTAAACGAAACGGATTTTTCATAGATGATATTTAATCACGCAATGTGATATGTACAAATTTTTTTACAAAACAAAATTAGACAGGAGGATTTTCAAAAAACAGAAAATCTTGGGATCTATAGCATGGTTCGCCCTAACACAATGATCAGGCTCTTGCCTCTGGCCCTCAAAGTGTGAGCCGCTTAGATGAAGCTACAAAACTGGGGTGCGGTTCGTGGTACCCTCTAGTGTAGGAAGACGTTACAACTACAGATTCCAGCAACTCGGCCAATCCTGAGAGTCGATGACTTCAGTGACATTTGATCATGACCTTACAACATGATATAACACATATTTACGAGTAAATCAAAATTTATTCAAAATAATGCAAAAATATATACTTTTTTCTATAAAAGTTTGTACTGAAAGAAAGAGTTGTCAGAATAAAACAAAATTTAACATATGTAAATATAACGTTGAGGTAAGTGAGCGATTACAAAATCAAAGCAAAATGATCATTTACTGTAGGAAAAATTACAAGGGAATTGAGGTTTTAATACCCTGTTTAAACTCCTCTATCGCGAATGCAATTATGTGATATAGTCTGGCATTTAGGCATAAAAGTCCCATAAAATGTCCAGCGACATCTCGTTCCACAGATGCTGTGAACGCGCCTTTAATTCGACCAAACTCGTAGATTGTCCAACTTGCCATCCTGAATGATTTCATTTATATGCTCTATCGGTGATAAATATGGGGATCGATCAGGCCAGAAAAGGGTGGAAATGTAGTGAAGGCAACCCTGTGAAACTCTTGTAGTGTGTGGGCGAGCATTGTCCTGTTGAAAATGGCTGCTGGAAGCCCTGCCATGAATGACAATACATGTAGCTGAAGAATGTCATGAATGTACCTCTGGATTGTCGTGGTGCCGTGGATCAGTATTAGGGGTGAACGTGTGTCGTAAGTGATGGCATCCCATACCATCACATCAGTTGTAGGAGCGGTGTGCCGCTGTACAGCATAGATAGGATTGAAACGTTCACTACGGAGCCTCCTCACATTTACGCGATTACCATCAATGCCCAAATTGAATCTGTATTCATCGCTAAAGACGTCCAGATTCAATTCGGTTGCAGTTCAATCCTTTCGAGCACGACACCACTCCCAAAGGAGACAACGGTGAGTAGGTATCAAAGGCAGTACACATAATGGGCACCACGATAGTAATTGTCCTTCATTCAGCCACCTTACTATGGTATAGACTGACACAGGGGTCCGTAGTGAAGGTATTGTCTGTGTGTGGATGATGGACAGTGAGACATAATTGGAGAGTAAGACAATTGGCGTTTCGCGTGCGTGTCGTATGAGGTGAAGGTCTTCTCAACTATTGGTCTGTCGAGAGCATCCTGAACCTGATCTCCGTGTAACAGATCTCTCACTTGTCCACAGATCCCAACACCTCATCACAGTAAAGTCAGAAAAGCCTAGGTGGTGAACTACTCACCAAACTTTCCACCCATTTTGCATCATCCGTATGATTCTTCTCCTCTAGAACTCTGAAAGCTGCTCTTATTGTCTCTGATGGCGGCGTAAGGGCATTTCTAGTTTAAAAGCGTCTCTCTACAACAGATTAAATATAAGCAAACAAGCACTGCTCACCTGTTTTATATTCCAAAGAAAATAAAGTTCAACGTCTTATGGTGTCATTACGCAATGCACAATCACGCTTGCATTTCTAATCATTTACATATCTGCCTGTCACTTACCTTCATACCAAGTTTCGTAACAATCCCACTCTTAATTCTTGGTGAGCAAATTTTTATAGTAATGAGTGATTATATGAAATATAAACATTAACAAGAAATTTTTTTAAAAATTCAAAAAAAAATTATTATTGAGAGCATAAGATTTTCTGATTTTATCTACGCTGGAATATTCCCAGGAAGAAGAATTTCATAAGATCAGCAGAGGTGGTAGTTACATTTGGGCCTGCGTGATCACCTACTTTCTCAACCTCAAACCTATCTCTGGGCTTAACTTTAGTGACTCGATATGGTCCAAAAAATTTAGGTCTGAGCTTGAGGCCTACACTAGTTAGTGTACGTTGGACCGCTACTAAATCATCAATCTGGTACTGGGGAGCCCTTTTTCTCTTCTTGTTATATATTCTTCGGTTTTCAAACTGAATCTTGAGAATATTTCGTTTCGCATCTTGACAGATACTTTCTTTTTGATCTAGATATTCTTATAACTCCTCCTTTAGTAGGCTTCTAATCTTTATGTCTTCTTTATTTCTCATCTGAACTCCAGTTAGCAGTTCAAATGGCGTCTACTTAGTACTAGAAACTGATAGCACTGCTCAGGATTCTTTGCAGCCTGTCTATATACCAATACCATTTTATTGCATCATCAAATGATAACTTGGTCAACACTGGAATAAGAGCACGGTGGATTCATTCAACTTGACCGTTACATCGTGGAACTCCAGTGGTTATTTGTAGTTGTATTCCTTCTTCTGCACAATAGTCACAAAAGTTTATCGATATGAATGTAGATCCTTGATTGGTTATTGCTCGTTTTGGGTTGCCAAATGTATTTTGTTGTACTTTCAACGTTTTTTAGCTTCTTCTGCAGATACAGTTTTTACTGGGTATAACCAGTTGAGTTTCGTAAAAGCATCAACTATCGTCAGAATAAGCTGATGGTTTTTATTAGCTGATGTCAATGGACCAATAAAATCGACATGATAAGTATTTGGAAGGGATTCATCTTTAGGTATAGGATTAAAAAATCCTTTCGTTTTTCTTGACATTTTATTGGATAGAATGCAAGACATACAATTAACTATTACGTGTTGGGTAGTTTTAGTTGAATTTGGAATAAAAAAAATTTGATAGATCACTTTTTCAATCTTGGCAGCTGAGAAGTGATTCTTTTCATGAACTAATTTAATTAATTCGATTTGCATATCACTAGGAGCAACTATAAGTTCACGTCCGTTTACGAATTTAAATAGCACCCCATTTTTTCGAAAATACCTTGCGATTCCTCGCTACCTAGGAGGGTCTTTAATGTGCTAATATTTTCATCTTCCGACTGTGATTTCTTCAATCTGGTGGTCAATGTATCATCCCTAATCATCATGACTGGATATTTGCTCACAGCGTCCAAGTGCTTTATCCTTTGACCAGGTCGATGTATTACTTCATATTCGAATTCTTCTAGCTGTAATGTCCCTCTAGTAATGCGAGTAACATGGTTTTTCTTGCTAATGGTTTTTTGGAACTCTTGTTAATCCTTTATAATCTTGAATTTGTTACTGAATTTGGTAAACATGCAATTTCTTCAGAGCTTCTGCAATAGCAAGGACTTTTACTTCATAACTGCTGTATTTTTCATCAGCAAGGCTTGTTTGCTTAGACATGTAGTGGATAGGATTCAGCTTTCCATTTTCTGCCTCTTCGAGCATCACAGCACTGTAATCCAGTTGACTTGCGTCTGTATTCAATTCAATTTTTTTCCTTTTTTAAAGATAGTCAGAATTTCTTTCAGTTTTCTCTTTCATTTCAGTTCTTTCTTTCTCAATAGCTTCTGTTTGAGACTGACCAAAATTAAAGTATGATTCTCTTTTCTCTTAATAGATCACTAAGTGGTTTCGCGATTTTAGAGTATTCAGCTATGAATTTTTGAAAGTATCCATTCAGGCCTAAAGCACTTGGAACTGGTTTAACTGTTGTCGGCTTAGGAAAACTTCTTATAGCAAGCATATTAGCGAGTTAAGGACGTATAACACCGTTTTCCACAATATGTCCTAAAATTTCTATATTTCTTTTTAGAAACTGGCAGTTTTGAATTGGATTTTTGAATTGCATTTGGATGCAACTTCGAGAGCAAATCTTAGTTTACTCATACTTTCTTCTTCATCTGTTGATGGAATTATTAAATCTTCCATGTAAATTATTATGCCTTTATTCATCAGATTTCGAAATATATTGTAAACATATCTTGGTAAAACAATGGGACTAGTACTTAATCGAAACGGTACTTTGTTAAATTCATCTTGTCCATCGGGAACAATAAAAGAAGTGAATTCCTAACTGTCCTCATTGACGTCGACATGGAAAATTCCATTCTTCAAATCTAAGGTTGTATACACTTTTGCATCTTGTAGTATATCGAGTAATTATATCATCTATAAAAGGTAATGGGGATCTATCTTTAACAAGCTTGGGGTTTAATTTATTGTAGTAGACACAAAGAGTGGAATCTCCGTTTTCCTTCTTCACAAATACTACTAAACTAGCATATTCGGATGAACTAGATCTGATGATTCCTTGCTCAAGCCCCTCTATCACATGTTTGTTGATGTTTGTTGACCTTTTGCTTCTCTACAGAGGGCAAACGACGAGCTGGTTGGTAGATTGGGATATCAACTTTCAAAATCATTCTCATTGAAACATCTGTGGTTTCGATCTTTCAGGTTTGTAAGAGGAAATTATTCCTGACAAATTTTTTTTATTTGTGAGTCAAGGATGTGACTCAAATATAATTAATCATCGAGATGTATTTCCAATATTTGCATTATTCATGCTTCTTCATCACATTTGAGGAATTCAACTCCATTTTGGGTGAAATTTAAAGAAGTGTATTTCAAAATGTTGACATTTATCCCGGCTTCGAAGTTTAGATGCTTAGTCAACATAACATGCCGTGTTAAGGATTAACGGTATTCATCTATAACGAAGGCATATTCAAAAGAATCTTTCGTCAACACTTGCGATTTACCTATTCCGGATAGAACAAAACATTTCTTAGACAACTTTTGTTAGTTGACAATCTTCGTACTTACATCTTCACGGATGAGACTAACTGAACGACCAATATCTATAGGACCGGAAATGGTTTTTTCAACAAGTATCTCTCAGATGTAACCCTTACTGTGGGACAACAGAACAAGTTTGTACTTCAAAGTTGGATGGTCTCACAGGTTTCGAGTCTTTTTTGACTTTAGCACAATTGTAGCTTAAATGGTTAGAAGATAGACAGCTGAAACACTTTCTAGGTGTTCTTCTTTCAAAATCTTTACTCGGATGAGTTTCAAAGTAATTTCTATCAGGTTTGAAATTGTCAGTTCTCCTGCGGCGATTTTCAGATCTTCCGATTTTAACGAACTTATTCGATACACTTGGCTTCTTGTTTTCGTAAAGGTGGTAGAGCATGGTTTTTTGGCTTCACTGTCCTCCGGAAATCCTCAAATTCCTGAAATCTTTCGGCTAACTCTACTGACGAGTTAATACTTGGCCATTCATCTAATTGATATTCTTTGAATTCGACGGGAGCTCTTTTTTTTTCCTTCGAACTGCTATTATCAGATCTCGCAACTTGGCAAAGGTTTTGAAGTTCATTTCCTCGATCCATCCACCAAAGAATGTTTGAATTTCTTGGTAAAATTCCCTCCATATTCTTGTGGGAGTAGAACCAACATATGTATAACCCAAAACTATTTTGGTACTGGCATCATATTAATTTGGCGCTCGAATATCATATGAAGACTGATATTTTCGTTCATATCAAATTTAGGTAACAATTTATTCAATTCATTGCTCGGTGTATGAGTATTTACCGTCAATATCTCTTGACTCGACTTAATCTGAGCCTCACAGTTCTTAACTTTCCCAATTCTATCTCATTTTGTCGTCTCTTCTCTGCTAATTTTTTTCTTTCATTTCTTCTTCCTTTTCATTCCTCTCTTCAATGACATAATTATACAACAATTTGGTATTTTCATCGTCGTAGCCTGTGTTATTTGTAATTAAACTTTTTTAAGATGTTTTTATCATTTCAGCTGTTGCTTCTAAACTTAACTCTGCTGCTGGGTTAAGTAAGTCCTCTTTCTTAACTTTAAATTGACGGATTAGACATTTTGTAGAGAAACAAATTTGAAATGCTATATATATATAACAACAAACTATTGCAAAAAAAAGTCTATATAAGAATTTTTTTTAACTCAAATGAATGAAATTATTTTGCTGGGCATTGTTAAATCAGTCTTTTTTAATTGATTCTGCTAAAGTGAAAACAATCGTTTTACATAAAATTTGAAATGATTTACTTTCTCAACCAAGATATATTTTTATAATATAATTATAATATGCAACTTTCAAAGTACGGATAAGAATTTCAACAAATTTATCAATCAATATAGAAAAGCTAATAATTTTCAACGCTTGAAATAATTCTTTCTAATATTTGAAAAAAAAAATTTCACTTATAATTTCTTTAAAGTCAAAGATTGGAAAGATATTCTAAATTAACTAAAAAACTCATATAATATTACAAAACAAATGTATATACTTTTGTATTCAGGCAAAACACAGTTGTGTTTAAGAGGACCATTGACAGGATATCGACAGGATTGACTAGAATTGACAAGATAGAAACAATTACATTAACAAAAAAGTATTAGCATCTTCGTACATAGTACTGCTTATCAGTAATAATTCTAGTTTAAGGTTTGAGAGGAAAAACAGATCAACATAAAAATAATGAATTGACAGCAAGTTATTCTCTTTCGCATATCAAGGTCAGATATAAGAGCTTACTACTTACATGTTTTTCGTTACTGGAGAATGAATGGGAAATATGCTAAGACAAATTAAAAATTATACTTCTGAGTTAGTTTTACGTTAGAAAATAAGTAAAAAAAACAATATTAACTAAAATGAAAAATAGCTATTGAGGATACGTGACATACAAACAAAACATAAAATACACTCTATAACTAAAAAAAAACGACGCACCAAGAAGGAGCTGTCCGATGCAGACAAAAATTGGCAGATAGGAAAATTATGGTCAAGAATAGAAAAAGATTTTAAAATTTCAGAAAAAAATGAATTATTTATTTCGGAGTTACATAATTATAAAGTAATGAGCTCAATAAGGTGTTGACACACTCTTAGTCCGGATGCAAGCTGCCCCACGACGTGGCATAGAGTGATAAAGCTCCCTATTGGTCTCCTGTGGTATTTCTTGCCAAATTTGCTCCAATTGTCGGACTAGGTCATCATCACTCCCTGGTAGATGCAGTCGTCATCCCATCATATCCTAGTCATGCTCGATTGGAGAGAGATCTGGCTGGCCAAGGAAGTGTTCGACAAATGAGGCGCTGTGACAGAGTGATTTCTGTCCTTCCGATCTGCTGTGGCCCTAGGTCGACCGCTACCATCATGACGCTGAAATCTGCCATTGTCCACTCATTCTTGCCAGCATCTTCTAATCGCCGCATCGCCTCGACCCATATGATGAATGATTCTCCGATTTGCCCCACCTGTTACCTTCAATCCAATGATAAGACCTCTTTCAAATTCTGACAGTTGCTCGTAATGAGATCGAATTCTGTGGCGAGTCATTTTTTCAGTCATTGAAAGTTATCCTAAATCGCAATGCAACAGAAAATTTGATCATCCGATTGAGAATCGCTTCTTATATACACCTGCTGAGGGCGCAATTCCGATGCGCTGTAGTTCCCGCTATTCATTCATTGGACACTAAATTTTAATCATTTGCATGTTCGGTCCCAGTGTCTTTGCATACGCAATTTCATTACAATCGGGCAACTCTTTCTTGGTGTGTCGATTTTTTTTTTTTTTTTTTTTTTTTTTATAGATTGTATTCTAGATATGAGACTTAAAGTAGGTAATTCCATAGGATTAACATTAGGTACTAAAATTCGTAGTGGAGTGTCGACGGGAGTTCTTAAAGACCCTTCGGGTAAAGAAACTGAGATTATTCCTTTTATTAGGTGTTTATAAGATACAATATATTTCATACCTTTCATAACCGCACCTTTTTTTTCATCTTTCCTACTTCCTAATCGTCCAATCTTTTATATGCATAATCGGTTTTAAGTATTTAAAAAGTCGAGAAGTAATATAATTTTTAATTATACGGATTTATTGTGTTTTTTGTCTATTATTTTTGACATACATTTTTAATGACGCACAAGATTTGTAGAGCACATTTACATGCTCTTGGTAAAGAAAACCTATTCATGAAAGATAATTGGTCTGCATTTTTCAATCTCTCTACACACAGCATCCTTTACACCTGCCTCTTTCAGATGTTTTGAAGTTTTCTGATTTTTCATCTGCTTCATTTGCAAATGTCTTACTTACTATGACTCGGAATTTTTTTTTATCCTTATAAATATATTTCTGTGAGGTTTAATGAGCTTTTAATATAAGAACGAGTTTTATGAGTAAAAACAAACGCATTTATAGCAAATAACGGTTAATTATATTGTAGATTAAACACACGGATTATCTCCTATTACCTGTATACTTGGCAGCTGATTTACATTAGTATTTACATCACCATCATATATAGTTTCATTATAATATAAAATTATATATGTGGGTTCCGTTTTCCCTCATCTAAAATTTTGGTCTCAGAGTGGATCGTTGAAAGGAGGATTATTGATTTTCTTTTAGGTACATGGAAAACATGGTTCATATCCGGTTGAAAACCAAACAATAAGGGAAATATTTTTCAATTTAGGTGTCTCTCGAGAATTATTTGAAATGCTGGCCATTCAAAAATGCTAAATTTATTTTATACACTTTTCTATACATGTTAGTGATATAGGTCAATTAAACCTCGTTGGGGAAAATGTTATTTTTCTATTTTGTTAAGAAAAACAAATTCTACAAGTCTGAAAATATTAATTTATCTATTCAAAGAATACACCGAAAATAAGATGCCGTGATTAAAATCAATGGGAGTTATCATGAAATAAATTTCAGAAATGAATCAATAAGATCCATTCAGAACAAGAAAATTATATATTGCGAACCAAATTTTTTTAAACATTTCTGTTCACATTATCATTAATTCCTTATTATCTCAAAAACTCGCTGTGTGTAATTCAAAAAGGAAACTTATTAACTTAAAATTATCTTAATGCAATAAATTCTTAAATAAAAACGTTGAAAAAACTTTTCTGAATCGCTAAATAAACAACGTTTTCTGATTTTCACGTATTTTTTTTAAATTATTACATTTTGATTAATTCTTTAATGTCTGGGAAAATGTATCTCCAAAAGTGATTTAAATATTTGTAAATATATCTTATAATTTGAATTCTCAGAAGGCAATAAAAGAAAGTGGGTTCCATTTTAACCTATTTCGCTCCATGATAATGATAAAGTAAACATGCTAATTCTTTTTGAATTCAGATATTACATAATCTCTTACGTAATATTGTATTTTACGCTACACATATAATATCAAAATGGCTTTGGTATCACTTTAAATTAATGTTTTAAAAAAGTTTTCCTTTATTTACAAATAATGTGGTTCTTGGTGTGCTATAAATGAAGGAATACCTTTCCTACTAGTTCTTCATATAAAAAATTCTTCAATTATCTGTATGCATCTCACAACTTTTGTGAAAAAAAATAAGACAACAGATGCCTAAGAATTCTTAAAAATTATGAATAAATTTCCTTTTTAAAAATTACAGTGATCTAAATTTTTTTCCTGTTAATAAGCATTTAACAAAGTTTAATAGTTTCTTTAAATATCATTTTAGGCTTCTCTTCAAAAACGAAGCCTGTTTGGATACTTTCACACGTGTGGAGCCATTCTAATAGCTGATGAATGGTTACTAACAGCTGCCCACTGCATAAAAATGTAAGTCAATATAAAAGAATTGACATTGTTTCAGTTTTCTATATAGTTTTACAATGTTTCATTAGAGTAATTAATATATATTCATTTTTCTTAAAAATGTTTATAAAAATTTCGGTACAATAATGACTCACTACTTGTTTGAACTAATTTTGAATCCCAAATTTTCAGAAAATAAATATTTTGTACTTGAATAATTATTACTACTTAAATTAAATTTTAAAAAGTCTTCAAGAGAAAACGAATTAGCAATAAAAAAGGAAGAAGAACAATGCACTTATAAAGGGGGGACTCTAAACGAAGCGTTTAAATGTTAACTTAACAGCAAATCTATCTCAAAAATTTGGTGTTCGGAAGTCAATACAGCCATCATTCAATAACAAAGAAAAAAGACTATGGGAAACAAAGAAAATGAATAGAACTAAAAGGAATTAAATTTAGCTAACGTTAATATACGTTTATTACATATACAGAAGTTGATGGAGTGACATTGCAACGTTGCTAAAGCAAGTGTAATATCAGAATTGTTCTACAAGACTCTTCTGAATCACTTCCTTACCATCTTGGGGGGGAAAAGAGTTTTTTAATATATCCTCACCTACCTTCGTTCAAGCAAAGAGGAGACTTGGGGAAAAAGTCGAGAAGACTCTCGATTCAATATGTTCTACATATAGTGCATACAAAAGTGTATTTTACAATGCTAGCGTTAATATACATTTATTACATATTACATATACATATTTATTACATATACATTTATTACATATGTCACACAATAAATACATATGTAAATGGATACGAAAATTGACAACGAATTAATATATTTTTAAGTAGATATAAGTGAAATATTGTGCAGTAGCTTGACACAAGTTTGGTGCCAGTTCGAAGGAGATTTTGGTTGCATCAATGTTTCATCAATTCCTTTTAGCACTTTGGAGAAGTATTCACAGTTTAAATTATTAATGTAGTAATACCTTATTTGACAACTATCAAATTTTAAACTTTCTTGAAGTTCTACTTGAAACTTAAAGAATATAAAGAACAAATTTAAAAAGAAAACTTGATGATTTTTTTTTTAAATATTCTGTTTATTTCGGATTTGTTTTCTCATTAGTACAACGAGAAACAATGATACCGCTAGAAAAGTTCAAACAGAAATCGATTTTAAAGTTTTCAGTATTCGTTATAACAATTTTATAAAAGTGTACTGTGTATCTTATATTTTTGGCATGGTAAATAACTACTATTTTATTTTAATTATTTATTTTAGGAACTCAACAAGTTCTTATAAAATAATGATTGGTAGCAACACACTGAAGCCTGTAAATGAAGAAAATTTTTATTCAGTAAGTATATGCTTATAAAATTCTGTTTATATATATTGTTGTACTTGAAGTGTTTCAAATTTAAAATGTATTTTAATAGTCTATATTAATTTTGAAAATTTTTAAAATAATATCAATGCGCTCAAAAATTAGCTGCTGAGTAACGTCGCAGCATAGTAAAAAATATAAGTGGTCGAATATCTGAAAGAATTGATTTGCTGAAGACTGTTTATTAAATCAACAAAATTAAAGTTACCTGAATAAGAGCTAGGACATAATATTAGAGGATAGAATATTTTTCAAAATTTCGGTTTAAAAAATGAGAAAATTCTATGGGAAGTGCTTTGCTCTGTTTGGAATGTAAATCTTTGTTCTCATTTTATATTAATAAATTATCGTATTGCTTGCTATTTTGATATTTTATTAAGATACACACAAATCAGTAATTATAATCTAATTCTAATCTAGAATTCTGATTTTCAGAATCCATATAAAGCCTATTTTATGAAAAGTAACAGTCTTCTTCAAATTTATTACGTGTAGAATTTAAATACATCTATTTAAATTCGGATGAATATTAATTAGACTCGAAGCTAAGTTTTTGCTTAACAATATATAGGTCTCGTCTTTAAATTAAAAAAGATCTTTTATATCCTGAATCACATAATATTTTATTCGTTTAATTGTTTTCCAAGGGAAATGATATTTTTGTTTAACTGAGGTGCTTTGAATTAAAAATTGCTTTCTATATGTATTCTAATAATGAATCTGAATTAAGAAATTCCTTTCATTTAATTACAGGTTTGAATTTTTTTTTTAAAAAAAAAAATAATTTCAAAATGCATTTAAATGTATTAGTGTATCATATATAATAATATACTTATAATTATTGATCATTGTCGATTATATAAAAAAAATGTTTATTTCATTCATCAATAAAAGGTTTTAATTACACATCCTTTTCTCAATTTTCAATCATCATGTAAAAATAGTTTACAAGCTGTTACATTGAAAATATAAATTAAAAATGAGCCACCAAGTAGTATGGGCTTTAAAAGAATCATTTGCAAAAATTCCTGGCATCAATGAAACAGAACTTGTCTAAAAAATTTATGTTGGCTGAAAAGAAACTATAATTTCTATGAATTGCAACTCTAGTATTTGTTAAAAGAAACAGACTTCCGATATTGATTGATGTATAGAACCGCAGATATTATTTTCCTCATTATCATTAAAATAACTTCATTATTCTTTTATAAATCAGTTTAATCGCGATTCCTCCATAATATGTTTCTTCAATTTTTACAGATTATAACAATAATTTTAAAACAAGGATTTGATGATCGCAACCTTAATAATGATATTGCTTTGATTCAAATATCAAAAACTGTAGGAATTTTGGGAAAAGCAATAAAATTGTCTGATTCTGCTCCAGATCTTAATAGTTCGGCTACAGTTATTGGTTGGGGAGCTACCGAAGATGGTTAGTATAATTTTTCCTACCTTACGTTCATCAATATATTTTACAAATAAGGAATACGTTTTTGAGATTGAATTATATTAACACATTCAAAAAATTAAAGTTATTTGTTTCTCGTTGCTATATTTTTTTAGATTTTTCATTATTTATATTTAGTAAATAATTATAAATATCAGAAGAGTAGAAAAATAAAATACCAAGAAATTTGAAAAAAATTTGAGAGAAAAACCTAACATTTTTGGAAAATACAAAAAGGAGAATAATATACTTAACGTTGAAACAGGCTTTAGACTGTTAAGCTGCGTTATTCTTGAATTATAAGTCTAACTACTCTCATTAACAAAATATGTTATTTAAATTGAATTAATAGTTATTGAAAATTGAAATATTATTAACACCAAAAAACATGAATAGAAAAATTTGTGAAAAATTTAATCCAAGGGGGAAATATTTAAAGAAAAATACCAAAAAAAGGGAAAATATTTAGAAAATCAATATCAAAAATAAAATAATAATAATAATAATAAAAATAAAAAAAATTTAAGAAACTTTATAAACTTAGAAAATCAAGATTTTTTAAATATAACACTCCACGTGCATTAATATCACAAAGAGTAATAAAAAGAAATGCAAATAAATTTAAAAATTTTCGAAACGCGAAAGATAAAATATAGAAAAATAATTACTGACACTATTTATTCATTAATGCTATCAATTCAAGTAATAAAAATACTTGAAAAAGCATAAAAAAGATTAGTCAAAAATATGTTCCTCAGCTAAATACCATCAGACAACCCACATCAAACTTCGCACGTGGACTAAAGTTTTCAAGGGTTTCAAAATACAAACACTAACTAAACTTTAAAAAAAATTATTTTTAAAAGTTGCCAGATTGCAAACTCATATATATATATATATATATATATATAAAGGCCATAGCCTAAAAAAAATTTTGAAGCCTTTCATTACTCGTATGACATACAGGGTGTTCCGAAGCTCATGGGCAAAAATCTAAGGGGTGATAGAAAACATCTAAGTAGCAATATTCACCATACAATGCATGGCAGAGAGTAAGCGCATGACAGCACTGTTATGGAAAACATAGAACGTGAGTTTTCTTACACATCGTCATCTCTACCATGAATTTCAGGAGGGGTATTGCCTTTGATTCAATTTACATATTTGCTGGCAAGGTTTTTCTTACATCATCATCTCTGCATGAATTTCAGGAGGAATATATATATATATATATATATGCATATATATATATATATGCTATATATATATATATATATTTATATGCATATATATGTATATATATATATATATATATATATATATATGCTTGTGTGTATATATATATATATATATCTCTCTTTA
>BMAW01043644.1:229129-246956 GCA_019974015.1 Nephila pilipes | reverse complement strand
AGTCTCTCTGCTCTCTCTCTTTCTCTCCTCTCTTATATTTACTCTACATATATATGTCTCTCTGCCTTTCCTCTCATGTCTCTGCCTTCTCTGCTCTCTCTCATGTATATGTCTTGCTCTCTTTTTATCATCAATGTGTGTGTGTGTTGTCTCAATTAAAATATTTAAAGACCAAGTAATTACAAAGGCAAATTAAAATAAAGGGAAAATATACAAGACCCATCAGGTGTAATAATTTCGGGCGGGGACTGAGACAAGCAGGTTGGTTTCATGTGTTTATTTTCCCCTTTGCGACTTGGTAGAGCCAGTTGGAAGTCCCAGGCATAAGGTTCAATGATAAAAATACTGAAAATGGGGACAAGAGCATCAAAATAGTCTGTTTTAGAAATTATCATTAGTCAAATAAAATTTATGTATATATGTATATATGTACATATGTGTGTGTGTGTGTGTGTGTGTGTGTGCAAGTATAATTTAAAATATTTAAAAAGACAAAAAGCCAGAAAGAATTGTAAAAGTAAATTAAAAAATAAAGGAAAATATAGAACCCATCAAGTCAAAAAGCAATTTCGAGCTGAGGACTGAACAAGCGGGGTTAAACTAGTTTCATGGTACCAACCTTTCCCCTTTGCGACTTGGTAGGCTGAATTGGGAAATCCAAAGTACATAAGAGTTCAATGATAAAAAAAAATGCAAAAAAAGCTCAGGGATAAAAACATCAAAAATAAAATCCATAATTTTAAAAATTATCAACAAGTCAAAATGTAAAAATTACTTACAAAAATTCAAAGAAATGAAGATTCAAATATGTGATTAGAAAGGTTGAATAATCTTCAAACGAACAAAAAGCTTAAGGTGGATATCAGATACTCGAAATGCAAGAAAACAATACGTCTTCACCATATAAATTCAAAATAGATTCAAGCTGTAGTTTGGTTTGTAATAAAGTGTAAAAGGATGCATACTATTGGTTGGTAATAAGTTGTTTGGTAAAGGAGTAGAATGGTCCAGAGAATGTGTAAAAATTGTAAACGGTGTAAAAGTAAGTAAATAAATAAATTCTTCACTGCTAGACCACTAACAAGCTGACTTTGTGGACCTAGTGTTGTGTGGTGGATTTCAAAATGAGTTCCGATTCTCAAAGATGTTTGTGACGTATATAAGTATTTAAGAAATTTATGAGATAGTCATGATCTAAACAGTTTCTAAATATTTTTTTAATATTATTAAACTTGTCTATTTTATGAGTGGTTAATATGTTATTACGTAAAAAAAAGTTTAACAAAATATTCCTATAAATAGTTATGTGTAAATTGATATTCCAGAAAGGAACTTTGACTACACGGAATTCGAACCCCTCTCTTTTATCATATATATTACTAACTAGTCTATTATCAATAATTTGCAAATCAAGATCCAAAAATTCTACTGTATTAAAATTAGAATTAGTTTTTAATAATTTGAGGTGATCAGGGTAAAATGAAACATTTGGTTTAAATTCTTTAGTTTTACCCAAAATAATTGAATCATCTGCATAACGATAAAAAAAAAAAGTGAGAATCATTATCAATTTGTTGTATTTCATAGAAATGTAAGTAAAAATTGGCCAGGCAATTACTAGCTGGACCTCCTTGAGAGAGACCCTTAATTTGCTTATAAAGATCCTGACCAAAACTATAAAATTCTGTTGTAATACAAGTTTAATAAGAGTAATGTATTTTTCTGGTTTTATTGTTTGATTAAAATGATATTTATCGTATAAAATTGAAAGAACCCTGATTAAGTCTTGAATATTTATTGTTAAAAAGGTCTTCAAAATCATATCCATGTATAGAGAATACCTCTCGTTTCTTCATGATCATAACAATTTCAAAGCTGTTTTTAATAATAGCAGTTTTTTCAATATTATCGATAGACTTTTGAAGAATAGATTGTAAAATTTTGCCAGATTTAGTGATATAGGTGTTATAACCATTCGTAACACTTCGTAATATGACCGTATTTTTGTGAAATTTTGGCATTAAAAAGATAAATGGAAATTTAATGTTTGTAAAATGTAAGCCCAATTTTTTATTAAATGCCAGGAGACAATTATTTATCTCTCTTTTACTGTATTTGAATAACTGGAAAGCACTATTATTCAATACATGTTCACTCAATAATTTATAATAGTAAAATTTGCAAATAATTGCATAATTTGCAGGAACCTTATCTACATAAACGACAACAAAATCTTTCTGCAAATCATCTATAGCGAGTCTTAGATCTTAGATTGTAATTTCCTTTTCTACAACAAAATTCAAATGCAGAATCTCTTTCAAGACACCTGACCTAAACTCGTTGAAGACATCAATAGGCAAGCCATATTTAATTGCAACTTTAAGAATAAAGTTATCAAAGTCATTAGTAATTTGTTTTCTTACGACTATTAGTAATCATGTGTCTAAATCCAGTTCCCTTATTCTTGAATTCTCTCAATAAATCGCTTCTAACGATGTTCAAATTTCCTGTGACAACATGTTGGTGGAATAAATCAACATATTGTTTGTAATCATTACATCTATACATTTGTGGAGTTTGTAATTCTGAAATATTGTTGAAATTAAAAACAAGTCTACCAAGTTTTTTATTGTACTTAAAAGCTGCTTTGATTTTGATATTCTTAATAGGAAATAGAACCATGTATTTCTGAAACACACCAGAAAAATTAATTTTAGTAAGTTATTTGTTCATAAAGAGAAAGGTGCAAAATTCTGAAATATATTTTTCATCAATATTCAGATCAATTTTCATTTTATGGCAAAGATAGCTATAAACATCTCCAGTGATATGAAATCCCTGCGTATCTAGAATAACGTCAATATTCAAAATGTTTGCGACAACCTTTACTTCTCTTTTATTAAGTCCGAACATAAAGTGTTTAATATGTCTTATAAGATAGTTCTTTTCAAATTCATATCCCAATTTAAATATTTTTTTCTTTAATAGTTGAAAGGTCTCTTATTTTTCTATTCCTACATTTGCCTCTAGAAGTTCTAGTTAATTTATAAGGATTATTAATCTTATAGAATCCTTCTCGGTAGTAAAATTCTTGGTTATTTAGCTTATTTGCTTGTAATACATTTTTATTGTTCCATATTACATTTAATCCATAAGGGTAAACAGTCCCATAAAAACCAATGTAAAAATTCTCAAACCATAATCTTTCTCTTGTATTGGGTACAATTTGAATAATATATATATTAATAATATTATTAAATTTATGTAAATTAAAATATTTAATTTCTTTTCGATCTATATTTTTACTGCTGTTAAAGTGTTTCGTATCAGACCTATGCCAATTAAATCTAATATTGATAGAACCAGAAGTCTGCCCAACATAATCAAACCGGCACATACCACAAGTCAGCCTATATACACAATTATATATATATATATATATATATATATATATATATATATATATATATATATATATATATATATATATATGGTACATCAATAAGGAATACCAACATGTGATTACAGGCAATTTAGATATTGATGAGGATAAAAAAATCAAGAGATATTATTAATCATAGTATTAATTTTAGTCTTAACACTGCAAAAAATAGATTTTATGTTGAGAAACAAATTAGCTTAGATGCAGATGATTTTACTACTAAATTGGTAATTATGGTCTTCCATTAGAAACTTTTGAACATTTGAAAGACTGTATCAATAAAGATATTAAAAAATTAGTCTTTAGACAAATAGATATGAAAAATAATCATCAGCATATTTTACTCAACAGCCCAGACCTTCTTTAGGCCAGGCAACTTGCCTTTTGCCTTAGTCTGCTTGTTCTACTCTTCAATCCCCTCGCAATTTACTTCTACAGAATCAAGTCACGTAGTTTGGGTCTTCCTCTTTTCCGACCAGTAAAGGGCTTTGCAACAAAAATCTTCTTTACTGGACTTTTTCTATCCATTCTAACAATGTGGGAAGTTCATTCGTTTCACTTTAATACATTTATTGATATAAGTCTCATTAAATATTCAACAAATTTCAAAATTAAAACGTCGTCATCAAATGTCATTTTCTTTGACACCACAGTGCATACTTCTCAGAACCTTTCTCTCAAAAACGGCAGTTTTGCATTTTGCATTTTCAGTTAGAGACCGTGTTTCCGAGCCATACATTAGGATCAGCCTAATGAGAGTTTTATAAATAAGAAGCTTTGTTTTTTCTGGAGAAAAAACGGGACCTCAATAAAGAGTGGAGCCCAAGAAACGTTTTATTGGCCAGTGAAATACGATTTTGGCTCTCAGAAATAATCTCATTTTTTGCGTTAACCGGAGATCTAAGGTAATTAAAGCATGGTACACAGCTTCAAAATCATGAAAGCTAATTTTTAAATGATTGAGAGTATCTCTTGATGGTAATTTCAGGATATACTTAGTTTTATACTCATTTATTGTCAACCCCATACGATTTGCAGCAATCTCTAAAGAAAAGAGTACTCTTAATCCTGGTACACTCCTAGCAATGATATCAATATCATCAGCGTAACCCAGAAACTGAAATGATTTGTAGAAGATGTTTCCGCGATTGTCAATATTTGAATCAATAATAACTTTATCCAGCGCAATATTGAAGTGAAGGCATGAAACAGAATCACCTTGTCGAACATCATTATTAACATTTAGGCCTCTAAGAGGGTACCCATGAATTTAATTTCACAGCTTGTGCTACTCAATGTACACATAAGAAGTCTAATAAATTTGCCTATAATTTTAAATTTATGTATTACTTTCATTAGATGTTTTCTACTTACACTATCAAATGCGGACTTAAAATCAATAAACAGATGATGAGTGTTAATACCATATTCAATTGATTTTTCAAGACTCAGAAGTAAGCAAAAAATTTGATTAAATGTGGAGATTTTCCTCCTCTAAATTCACACTGATAGCTGCCAATTTGAGATTCAACAAATGTACTAAGTCTCTAAAACAAAATATTAGAGAAGATTTATAGAATATATATAGAATGCTAAAACCTCTATAGTTAGAGAAAACCATTATGTGATCCTTCTTGTGGATGGAGCACATAATGTCAATATTCCTCTATCAATGTCAACTTTTCAGAGTTCCAAATGTTTACAATTAAGTTATGTAGGTGCTCATAAATCTGATAATCTCCATTTTTAAGCAACTCTTCAGAGACAGAATAATGCACAGGAGACTTATTGTTTTTGAGCTTGATTGCTGATTTAATCTCATCTCTTTCAGAAGAAAAAGAATGTGTATAGAAGTATTACCATCACATCCAAGATGGCTGGTATTTTACCGCAATAACTAGTTTTTTCGTTTATTCTCAGAATTCAAAAGATTGTTGACGTGCTCTATCCATCTATTAAGAATTGCTTGTTTATTGGCCAGAATTTCCCCTAGTTTGTTTTTACAAATACTAGAACTTGGTTTAAAATCGGAGAAATTACTATTAATCTTCGAATAGAATATTCTGCATCAATTTATGGTTTTAAGATGTTCTATGTCTTCCAAACTTTCTTTCTGAAAAATTCTTTTCTTTCTCCTATGGAGTCACTTTTCCTCTTTCCTGACGCTTTTATATTCTTCAGAATTTTGTCTAGTATTTACTTACAGCATCTTTTCTTGTACCTAATTATTCTTATTAGTTAGTCCGGCACAATCTTCATCAAACTAGTCTTTAATTTTACTGCGTTCAGTGTTACTAACAGTATCTTTAGCATTGTGGCAAATACTATCCTTAATTTGTAATCAATTGACCTCTAAAGAGTTACTGTCGCTTAACTTCGTTAGAAGTAGACATCAGTAATAATAAAGATACTTGAAAGATTTATAGAACTAGTATTAATCTCCAGGAGATATTTATTATTATTTATGTAGACAAAGTAGCTAATAATTTTGCATTTATATACGAAAAAATGAATAATATAAAAGAAATAATAATTATGCTATTATATATTATATGCTTCTTTATAGTAGTGAGCATTAATCAGAGAGAAATTTATAGTATAATTATAGCATTTGAAAGAAAATTGTTAATATTAATACTGTTAAATTACCTCACAATATTAACACCAAAATGCCATAAAAATCCTATTAAATATAGAACTGTAACTAATGGATCGAATACATATATTGCTCTTACTGTCAAAAAATTACAAGAAAATTTTACAAAATATTATAAAAAAGTTGAAGATTATTACTATTGTCAAAAATAGGGCTGATATAGTCAAATATATTAACATGAACAAATTTATGCAATTCATATAGCTATATTTTTGAAGAATTTTTAATTTTATTCAGATATAAGATCTTATTAAAGTTCTAAGCGGAATTTATAAGAAATGTGTTAATAATAATGTTATTATATATGAAAATTCAATCACTTAGTTATGTTAATCTTAAATAGATTTATATACTTTTTAATAATAAAATATATAAACAGATTTTAAAGGTATACCCCAAGATGACCTATAAGTAATTGTTAAACAACACTTATTTACAATCTTACGAAAATAATTTTTATATTGTAGTAGTTTTAAAATGCTTAAATATATTGATGATGTTATTTTCTTTCAAATTAATAATAATAAAGATGTTAAACCTTACTCATTTTCTTATCCAGAGTATTTAAATTTATTTAAAATTAACGTTAATATAAATGAAGCGTAGTATTTAGATACTTTTTTAAAAAATAGAAGATAATAATAATTTCTGTTTGTTTGTATGATAAAAGGGGCATTTTTTCCTTTGTGATTCATAATGGGCCCTTATGGAGGAGTTGAATATTTTAGGAACATAATTTATAACCCTATTTAAAGTTATATTAGACTTGTTACTAAAATACAATATATTTGCATTAATTCGAATAAGTTTTGGAAAATTTGTTCGCAAGCAGAATTTCCCATTAATTTTTTAAAGTAGTTTAAGACAATAATTATAAAGTTGAGTTTCTTTTCTTGACTTTAAATTTTGTTTTTTTTTTCTCTTCTTTTTCCCATCTTTTTTTAATTTTGGTTACTAAAACAATTATTGAATTCTATTTTACATGTGCTCTGAGGCTGACTACTGGCAATGTAGAATTGCTGAATATATTACCTTTACCACAGTATATGTCCATACTTATGACAGCAAATTAAAAGTGAGACAGGGCATTTTCTTGTCATCTTCGGTATTTTATAATAAACAAAAATATTTTTGTTCTTGCGGTTGGACTTCAAATAAACTAACAGAAGGCTTAAACAACCAAAAACATAGATGCCTAAGAGCAAAATTGAGGGGAAAATTTTTTTTAAAATTATATTCTGCATTTCATTTTCAACAAGAATGTACAATGATGATATACAAACAGAAATTAAAACGCAAAAAAAACTAGCAATTATAATAATTACTTTCACATGAAACTTAACCCTATGTTTAACTCTTAGTAACTAAAACTACTCAAAAAAAACATTTTGTTCCACTTACTTGTATTTTAACAGTTACTACAGAACTTCTTGTTAGCTGAAGAATATTTTAAGTCGCGGGATAGAATTATTTGATCATTAATTAAAATCAAATATTTTCAAGTGCTCATATATTTTTTCTCACAACTAACAACATGATCAACCGAGTAGAGGAAACAAAGCCAAGAAAGAGAAACCCTAGTTTCTATATACTCGAAAAATATACATTGCCAATTTTTTCTTATTTCTCACAACTATGACGTCTTAAGTTCCAAATTATATTTTAGTAAAAACATTAATCAAATTGATTATTATAATGATACAAATTTGTAGTATTTATCTTATAATATATCAGAAATTTGTAATGTAGAAAATAAGGTTTCACCTAACATCTCATTTAAATGTAAATTCTAACGTTTGGCAAGTAATAAAAGAAGAAAAATTCCTAAGCATTCAAAAGTAAGGTTACAAATAAAACGTATAGCTAAAAAAAATTCAGAAATGTAAAACAGCAACAGTAATCAAAAGATATAAACTCATAAATCATTTAAATACAGTGACGTCATCCCATTGTTAACCACTCTTTTATAATTTATTCGAAAGCTAAACATTAATAAGCTATATATAAACATTAAAAAGGTACAGCTAATAAGCTACATATTCTAAATCTCATTAGGAGGAACAGCATCAAATGACTTGCAAAAAGCAGAAGTTGATATAATATCTCGCGAAGATTGTCTTAATATTTATGGATGGTTGGCCGATTCCATGATGTGTGCCGGTAAACTAGAAGGAGGTACTGATGCCTGTCAGGTAATATGATTACTATTCCTTAAATAATGTTTGCCTAAACATGTAACATTTATAAAGAAGCTATAATTCAGGTGTGGCCAGGTACACTGCCATTATCAGCCCATTTCTGAAAGGAATATTTGAAAAAAGCTATTTATTCAGTGGTACCAGATGAAAATTGTAAAGTTTCGCTAGATTACATTTCATTTTTCTCCAAAATGAATTTATTTTATAAATTTTTCACCAAGACAGTTTTTCCAGGACAAAAACAACTGTTGGATCAGCTATAGATTTTTGAATATACATTCATGAATAGAAATGTTCTAAAATCGAAGAGACTAATCTCAAATTTTGGTATTTCATATGGTTATGAGCGTTTGTATCCAACATTTAAATTTATAAAAAATAAGCATCGATCTGTCTTAAATTATCTACATTTAACTAAGAGTATGCGAACTGCCCTAACAAGTCATGACCCAAACTTTCGGTAGCTAACTGCTAATATGGGCAATATTCGTGACGCATACACAAGCGGCTTTTAAATATTTTCTGTTCAAAATTGTTTAGTACAATCAGTACAATATTTTTATTTTGCTTATGTTTTTGAATAACATTATTAAGCTTCTTAACTAATAATAAATAAAATAAAACAAATACTTTTGGACATTGATTGTTTTAAGTTTACAATTATCTTTATAAAAAAAATTTAATTAATTAATTACTTTTGAACAGTAAGTAGTTTTAGCTTACCATAATTCATTCATATATTTTATTTTCATAAGAGCCGCACTACCCTCCTGAAAGAGCTACACTCAAATCGCGATTCATGAATTAAAAAGGTATAAAAACGCATTGACAAATATGTGAAAGGGCTTATTCAATAAAATATGAAATTATTCCAAGGTCATGTAAAGTCTTAATTTTTCAAGCCCTGTCCTCACTGAAAATTGAATAACCTCTAATGATATTTTTTATCTTTAATAATATTCTCCCACTTTAATTCGATTCACTCTGGTTGATAAATTCAATTTTAAGAATTTGCCGAGAAACTTCTTACATTAGGAAAACATTAATCAAAGTAAGATGCTTTGAAATCCCGGCGGTTTTCTTTTAAATATTACTAATGTTCCTAGTTACATAGCATTATTTTTATATTAAAAATTATGAGAAATGATTTATTTATATTACAAATTTAATTTCAAATAATTTAACAACAGAAGATGAAATCAAGGGAACCATTCGCCCCTTTGATTTTTTTTTTTTTTTTTTTTTTTTGTTTTGTTTATTTCTTGGAAATACAAAAGTCGAATAGTTCTGATTACTTATCTCTTCTATTGATTTTTCCCATATTACAATATTCTGAAGTAAAGATTAAATTTTACATTTTTACCATTGTATTCAATAGTCCATCTATTTGATTTGTCTATCGCTTTCCAAGTTTGCCAAAACGTTTCGTGCAAGGCTTTATAATTCAAAAAATTCTCTGTAATAGCAAGAAAAAGCGATTGTATAGCACTCAGAACAAGGATTCTGTTTTGTGCTCTCTTAGTACTTTAAATACTTTCATATCATGATATGTACCTTAATACTTCCACCTCTAAAGTTGGTACCCAGGGCAATTATTACATTTTCCCCGGTCTATATACGCCCCAAAATGTTGGCTAATTTCTAATTGAAAAATTATCAAGAGATTTTCTTAAAAAGAAAGTGAACACGTCTTAGTCACATCTCACTTCTTTATAAATCAGATTAGAATATTTACTGATTAATGCAACCCTAAACCGAACACGGAAAACTGATAAGAACAATATCAGTGGTATTCCTTGCAAAACCATTTGCACTGCATTCACTAGTGGCCTGCGTTAAGAATTGGAATTTCTTTTATGATTACGATTAAAATATTTAATCAATAATGAAGATATTGTTCCCATTGCATTATTGATTGTTAATATCAAATAAAAGCATTATTATCATTGCAGGGTTTTTTTTTTTTTTTGCGATTATGATGGTAATCAACCTTGCTTATGCCAATGTTTCAAAATAATTAACGTTTACGTTTCAATCTAAGCTCCAGTGCTCTGAAAGGAATCGGTATAGATAAAAAAAAAATAAATTATCACGTACCATCGATAAGATAAATGAGTTTCAAATAAATTTTCTAAATTAAAATTGTTTGAAAATTTAATGTATAACATGATAAAAATTCCGATTATTATTATATCAGGAATAGAAAGGGATTGGAATCAGGTATCCTAAATAGTGATTCGATTTTTAAGACTTCTCAGAATAAAAGTCTGACGTTTCTTGAAAACAGGAAAATTCTCTACTGTTTATTTTTTTCTTCCTCAAATTAGTATAAAGTACTTAATTAAACATTTCTTATATTTATTTAAAAAGTTCCAGATATACTATGACTTATGGTAACAGAAATTATTATTGCAATCAATTTAATTGAAATTGTCGTTTTCCCGGAGGCATTTTAATCTCTAAAAAATTTCCTTGTTCTTCCTTATCCAAAGAGACATGGCTTTTCGCTGTTTTAGCATAGCTAACGGTAAAAAATAAAACATTTTGAAATGAACAACGGAACAAAACAAAAAAGAAGTATGATATTTATATTCCATTTGTTAATATTCATATTTATTTCGACACTATTGCAGACAACGACGACGGTTGTTGATCTTTTCACCTTTCATTTCATCAGTTCAGTAACTGCTTCCTCATCTAAAAAAAAAAGAATAGGTTTATTTTATCGTGAACCCGTTTTCCCTTAAACTCACATGTTTCCTTCATATGTTTCCTCGTTCTCCACTCGAAGGTATTGACTAGAACTTTCCTATAGAATAATCTCTAGTTCTACATAAAATAGGATAATTCTAAGAACATTTAAAATTTTCTTTTGGGATGAATTTTCGAGGATAATTCTTTGCTTCATCATGTTAAGAAATCAATCGGTAATCCATAAGTACAGCAAGCAAAAATTATTGCCTAAGTTGTGTGTGTGTTCATTTGCTTATTATTCGAATAAAGAATATAATCAATTATAATACCTTAAGTGTGTGATTATTTTCATGCGTTACGACATATGTTGATAAAATAGCATGAAAATTAATTATCTATATTTTTAGACAAGTATGAAACAGTAAAAAATAATTAATAATAAATCCATCCTTTTTTTTTTTTTTTTTTTTTTTTTATCTTTACACGTTGTTCAACAAAAAAAAACTTTAAACATAAAAAATTCTTAGCTGATATATATATAATTTAATTTAAGATTATTACAAATTCATTTTAGAAAAATATTTACACTGATTAATTATCTTTTCTCTTATGTTTAACGATACAAATTATGAAAGAATTTTATCTGAAAAACAACCAGATACCGTATTTGCTCTTTCAATCTACGCAAGTTCAGATCCATAATGTAGGTTTATACTCTTTCAAGCCATGGAGATAAAGGGAGAGACCCTTATACATATTAATCTTATCAATCATCAGAAAATATGAGAATAAAGTCTTACGAAACTTAGTGTTTTTAAATATTTTAAAGTAAAAATAATGAAAAAGCTCTGCGCAAAATTTTGCAAAGAACAGATTTAGCTACCTAAAGTGCGTTTTTTTTTTATAATTAAACTACTCGATTAAATATAAGAATTAAAGTAAACAATGAAATATCTAGAAATGGACAATTAAAGCAAATGATAAATTATTAAATTGAATGCATTTAAGCTAAATGTAATTAAGATTGAAGCAAAAAATTAAAAAAAACTGAAAAGTGATCTGGTACGCCAAAAGTGATCCAACAAAAACAATAATTCCTTGGGTGGCTAAAAATATTTATTACTTTAAGTTTATTTTACAATATTAGAAGTTTATACGAATAGAGAGGCATTCAAGTACACCCAACTCTTTTTTTACACGATTTTGAAATAACACGGTTCACCAATGTATTTTTTACACGATTTTTTTTGTTCTTACACGGATCCCTCAAAACACTTTTTCCAAATATTCGAATGCTGTTTTTACTGCTTAATACCACCAATTTGATTCGGCCTCTCGATCAGGGTATTATAGCAGCCTTGAAAATGCACTACATAAATCAAACGTTTAATTATATTTTAGATTCTGAGGGAAAAAGAAATTTGACCGTTGTGGAAGCATGGAGAAAGTTTATGATTATGGATTGTATTGCACATGCTTCCTTTGTCATCAAACAGTTGAGTATGTCGACCTTAACCCTTTGAGGGGCTCAGTGTTGCTATTATTATATTTTTTTAAAAAGATATACAGGCAAGGGAAGTGTATTGATCATGCAGATAAAAAAATACAATTGAAAAAAATAGGTTCGAAGAGGGGGTGTTTGCGCACTATAAGAGCGAACGAGCACAGTTTGCACGCTGCAAACGCGGGGGAAATGCGTTTGCGTTGTGCAAACGGTGCCCCTGAAAGGGTTAAATGCTTGTTGGAAAGAATAAGAATTTGCAGCATGCGTGAAAAGTGGAAGTTTCGCAGTACAAAAATCAGCTGTGTGTTTTGAAATTATGACTATCAAATGCAATTGGTTGCGAAGGTTTTAACAGCATGCAAACGGCTTACATCGAAGAATTGATGCTAGAAAGCCCTTTGGATGAGGACGATTTGATTGAATTTATGACAGTTTATGATAATAAAGATGTCGAAGCTGAAGTTCAGCTATTAACAACTGACTTAATTCGCGAAGGCTTGAAATGTGCTGCAAGTATGGAACGTTTCCTTACTAATGATCCTGACATAGAGCGGGCATAAAAATTTCAACGTAATCTTAAAGTTTTGTGTAGCAGAATATCAAGAATTATGTAAGCATCTTGAGAAACCAAAAACACAGCCTTTAATAATAGACTTTGTAACAAAAAAAAAAAACCCAACAGAGGCTGTTCATAACGAACGAAATTCTTCATTTGAATCAGAGCCGACAATCATGCTAGACATATCTGACACATTTTCTGGTGATAGCATTTTTGATCAAGTTCTTAATAAACGTGCATGCTTGTTATCAAGAAGCGATGAATAGTTGTTAATTAGTAATTTTATTCCTAATTTCAATTTTAATTTTTATATATTGTATGCACGTATAGATTGAAATTTTACTGTACAGTAATTTAAATTTTTTTTGCAATAAAAATGAATTGTTTCTGTTTTATAAAAATATGTAATATGGATTTCTTTACTACTTTTTTTGTACGGTTTTTGGAAAATATTTGGGATCATCTTTCACAATTTCTTAAAGTTGTGGAACATATCTCGAAATTTATCATACGTCGTATGTATTTTTTACATGAATTTTTTTTTTTTTTTTTTTTTTTTTTTTTTTGCATGTTTTTCTGAAGAACGCATCAACCGTGTAAAAAAAAAGAGTTGGGGTGTATCTCAAAAATGAAAAAAGAGAAAAATATTATTTCGTTATGTTTATTAATTAGAACTGATAAATATCTTATTCATTTGGTGAACATTTAAGTGACGACTGCTACTATATTATACTACTTGACATCCAAACATCGAATGAAAACCTAGACAAAACAAGACACGTTATGTGTGCCCAAAAGAGGAAAGTTTGGAAAAAATGAACTTAGTCCGAGAGAAATTAAAATCAAAAACCTATTGACTAAATGTTATTCTATCTTGTAACCTTTAAATCATGCTGCATTTTTTTTATATCATTACTTCACATAATTTTAAAACTGAAGTTTCAAATTTATTAACATTAATTGGAAAATTTATTAACATTAATTGGAATGGCATGTGTGCTGGGCACATTTGCTTAAAATGTTTAGACTATGAGTAGATAAACATAAAGTTTTCTAAAAAAAATTCTTCAAATTTTTATACTATTCGTAGTATTTTTTTTTTAAATTGGTATTGCTTTGAAAGTTCTAGGTGTGCTAATAGCGCTGGTTCATGTTTAACACTCGCGTTAAACATGAACCAGCATGATGAACAACAAAAAATTTAATGCTTGATTGAATTTTTACTAATTATTGTTATTAAATTCGAGTATTGGAGTGAATAAGTACACAAAACACAGAAAAAAGAACATTTAATTTTCAAAGAAATGTTTATATTTTATAAATTTGGAATCAAATGTTTATTTGTTAAAAATTAGAAACTGTTTGTGTGTGTACCAGTAGAATACAAAATAAAACTTTTTTGCAACCCTAAAATAAAAATATAAAAAGTAAGAAAATGAAGTTTCATGAATAATGCTCACATGAAAGAAAAAACTAACTGGAGAGTTAAAATAAAAAGTAAAGTTATATGCAAAGTTTTGCAAAGAATAGATTTAACCACTCATGGTTCGCTTTTTTTTATAATTATAATTAAATTACTTAATTAAATATAATAATTAAAATAGACAATGAAATATCGAGAAATTAACAATAGTAAACTTTTCCGATATTAAAATTAAAGGAAACGATAAATTATTAAATTGAATATATTTAAGCTAAATGCAATTAAAATTGAAGCAACTGATAAAAAAATTGAAAAAAAGAGATCTAACTAAAACAATAGACCCTACAGTGGCTAAAAACAGTATCACTTATCGTTTTCGTAGGATTCATCAACGTCACAGCCATTCGGACAAACAAATCCGCAGGGTGGAAGACATATCTCTCTCAAATAACCTAAAGGATAAAACAGAGCTGCCTACAAACTATATGCTATAAAACTTTATGCTATAAAACTGCTGCTATAAAACTACCTGCGCACGCGCAGGTAGTTTGTCGTGAAACTAAAAAAAATCATACATTTGCGTGATCTGACACAACCATTAAAGTGTTAATCGTAAATAAAAAAAAAAAATCCATCCCCCCTCCTCTTTTTTTGGATAAATGCTACATAAGTAAAGTTGCACACCTGTTTCTTTCTAAGGAACAAAAATCAAAAATGATTTTGTTTTTAATGCAAATTTCAAAAGCCTCAGAAACTATTCGACACAAAGATATTTATGACTAATCAAAATTTAATTAGATCAATAAAGAAGAAAATAATTTTATATAATAGTAAGAAGTAATTGTGCAAAGTAATTTCCTTTTATAATTTACAATTTTTGAAAAAGAGCAATCCGTATAATGCATACAAGTACTTACATTTTTATATCTTAGCATGCATTTATGTCTGAATCCAATAGGTTTATTACACATTTTTTCAGGGAGATTCTGGAGGACCATTAGTTCAATTTCGGAATGGAGAACCTCTTCTTGTCGGCATCGTGTCTTGGGGCATAAATTGCGCCGAGCCGAAATATCCAGGGGTGTACACAGACGTAGCACTCTTTCACGCTTGGATTAATCATTATGTATCATTAGAAAATTAAACTATATTCCAAAGAATGACTATGTCTATTTAAGTCTTTCAATTGTTGTTTCAAACATATGGTTGTTTTCCGACAGAAAAATAAATAAATGAAGTTTGGATTTCTCATGAACTGCTTTTCTAAGTTAAATATGAAAATGCATGAAATTACTAAAATTAACGTAAACATTTCTGAAAAATTTATGATAAAAAAAACTTTAATCTTAACCTCAATCTACATTATCAATAAGGTTCAAAAGGCTTATTTATAATCATATTCAGATATTTAGTTATTAATGACCTTTGGTTAAGTTGAAGCGTTTCGTAACCTTCTTATTCTAAAAAAGAAAATTTATTATAATTACAGGTTTTGTGTAGAAACTTCCTCCTATAGTTGACTAAATTCAAACACCACAGGCTGACTGACTCCAATCAGTCTATGAGGTTCATGCAGTAACTCCTCCAGTTATTCAACAATATTTTTTTAATAAAACTATTCCATCAGCCAAAACTTTCCCTTTTAAATAGTTTGTTCATGCTCATATATTTGTGTTACATAAGAGCAATACTAAACTATCAACTAATTTCTCCTTAAAATGTATTATGGATATTAAAATAGGGAAAGACTCTCTTCTTCATTTTTGTTCAACATAGTGACTTCAATTAATTGATCTTCAGATTAAATCTTGTTGCATTTGTGAAAAATCTTGTTAGTTGTTATACCATGCACAACTGATATTAAGAGACATAATTTTTAAATAGTTAAGTATGAAGCATAGTATTTAAATTGTGAAATCTAGCTCAGATTCATATTATAATTCATTTACAAAAATGAAACATTTAGATTATTTCTATGATAATTTTAGTTTTAAATTTTTAAAGAATTAATAGTCCACTTCTAATATAATTTGTCTGATGAATACTTTCACTAGGAGCGTAAATATTATGCAATTTTAATTACCTATAACTCAATAGATATTTATCCCTTTAAATAAAAGATAAAAATATTTTTAAAATTCTAAGTAATTTAAAAGTTGCATAATATAACATCTGCAATTAAAATTTAAGTGATATAATTGCAAGAACTATGTTCGCATTCTCTAACACGGGATAATTTTATCAGTCACTATTTTTCAAGGTGACAAACAGATCTTTAGAATCTCTAATTCATCAAAGTTATAATTTACATTGAATAATTGGAGAATGAATGACAAACACATATTGTGACTTCGGTAAAACAAAAATTGAAGAAAAATTGAGGAAAGAAAGTATGGATTTTAAAAACCAGCTATTGAAGCAATGAATTCAGGAAATCAAAGCTACAACTTTTATAAGGAAAATCAATCTCAATTTAATAAAGAGAAGGAAAACCTTGAAAAGATGAATTTACAAAAGGAGCTTGCATTTTCCTCTGTTTCTTAACCGAAATTACGTGAAGAGTTTCATTTCTTTACCGCTGAATACGACTTTCATGCTCTCCGTACTCTACTTTTATCTATAACAAGAAGACAAGACTATTTCCTTAAGATATTGGGATTGAAAAAAAGAACCACTGGAGAAGAAAATTATATATCGTGTTTGATGGTTGAATCTTTTCTTGAGAAGAATTCAGATTTTGTTTATCAGCTTCCAGTTAAATTAGGAAAGAAACTAAGCAATTTATTCGAAAAGATTTGTAATTTGATCATTTACCTAATAAATTTCATTTGTTTTTTAACAAAACAAATCAGTTATCAATAACATTTGAAATGTAAACTTGAGCGTGCGTGTGCGCGCGTGTCTGAGTGCTCGATAAAAGAATACTATCATTTTAATTATTTTTTTACATAAAACCCATTTCAGAGAAATTGGTTTACAGCCTTTTTGAAATAGTACTAGAGATTATGTAATGGAGTTAGGACTTCCTGTTTCGGGAATACATAAATAATCACACACACCCCTCTTCCTTTCTATTTCATAATTCTTGGGATAAACATATTTTGAAGTTCAAATTTTCAATAGCAAACTTATACTTCGAATGAGAGAAATTTGAACGCGAGAAAAAAAATAAGTCAAATGTTGCTTATACACCTAAAAACGAGCAAATTAGAAGCTCACAGATAGAGTTAGAAACTTTTTATGAAATCAGAATTAAAAGAAATAAACCAACAAAAGATATGCAAAAGGAAAAACCTTAAAAAAAGCATCTAAAATAGACAAGCAAAGATCAGAGTAAAAAAAATTGGGGGG
>BMAW01043644.1:216552-229104 GCA_019974015.1 Nephila pilipes | reverse complement strand
AAAGATATGCAAAAGGAAAACCTTAAAAAAAAGCATCTAAAAATAGACAAAGATCGAGTAAAAAAATTGGGGGGCTGAGAGAACGAAACCCTCAAGGTAATGAAACGATCCAACGAAGCAAAAGTTGAAAAGAAGACGAAAATCCGAGCAGAGAGGATTTAAAAAAGTCCAAAACGCAAGGAGTTCTAAAACGATTCGACGGTTGTGAAACCGGATCATTACTCAAGTTAAGAGGTGGAAAAATAACGAGAATAAAATACAAAGAAAAGATAAAGAGCGAGGGGGGAAATCCTCGCTTGGAATATCTGAGTCAAAAGAGGAAGGCAACGAAGGACCGCAAGTCTCCTGACTGTGAAGGGGACTTGCGGTCCTTCGTTAAGCAGACAGTGATTTTTGTCTCAATAGAAAGGAAGATAAAAATCCAACAAAATGGAGTTGAACAAATATTGTCTAAGGCGCATCTTTTGAAAGTATGGGGCTAAGAGAGAGCGACACGTTTAATACTTTTCATTCATTTATTTATTTGCATTTTAATATTTGAATTAGGTATGAATGCACCATTGCTCAAAAAAAGTGATAATTCCCTTTTTTTTGTAAGGATTTATTTTCAAAATCTTGAGGTCAGCGAAATTTGCAGTACGTTCAATCATTTTTATTCATCAAATTTTAAGAGTAATAGAGATTTTTTTTCTTGTATAAATGATTTCCACAATAATTAAAAATATTGTTGAAAAAGTGTAAGCGTAACACAGAAAGTTTATCCTGTAACTCGCGGTACACTTAACACGCAATATTAACAGCCATGGACCCCAGACCACCGAGTCCAACTATAATATGCTGTTGAGTAGTTGTGAGTTCACACAGACATTTATCCGTTTTTATATACCATACAAAAGCAGTTAATTACAAAAACACTGTGTGTGCAAATTATAAAACAAACAAAAATAACTCATTTCAATTAAAATTATAGAATTCAAATTCCTTCGAAATTTTTTGAGTGATAAAAAATGATGGAAAAGTTCTGTACCAAAACTATATACCAAGCCATATATATACCAAAACTATATATATGGCTTAAGCTTTCGTGTCGATATTAGTTTAAGAATTTTATTGGCGGCTGTAAATGCTATAAATGCAGTTGTGGCTGCATTGAAAAAGGAATAGGAGACTTGTCAAATGAATCTAATTTTTAAACTTAAACGTGCTGAAGCTAAGAATGGAATAAAAATTCAAATTTTTTTTCAGAAAAAAAATTAATCATCCAGAGAAATAATTAAGTTGTTCAATTGATCTGAGATATAGAAAGCGATGTTTTTTTTTTTTTCAAAACGGGAAAAAAAAGACTTAGTTATGGAGAAAATATTTTAGTTTCTGGATACACAGCCATTTTTAAGTGTTACATCACAAATCTCACTTGGAATTCTCTTGTCAATCTGGACAAATGTCTAAAAATTTACCTGTTGAATAATTTTTTTTGAATACATATATTGCTCTTGCAAGGAACTATTAAGAAGTACTGAAAGAGAGTTAAAAAAGTTCATTCCATATATAAGCAGCTAAAGTGGCCAAAAACGAGACACAAATAGCTGTGAAAAATAATATCTTAAATTAACACTCACAAGAAGAAAACATTAGCTTCTCTTTCATGAGAAATTGTGAGTTTAGATAAATCGAATTGTGTATATAATGTTGTAAACAGAACAAAAACTACTGTATGGGAGATGACGTTGATTTTGAGGCAGATTTAGCTGCTAGAACAATGTGAAATCTGTATATTTCGGAAAACTTGGGCTCATATAAATATTGTGATTTATTGGATAGTAGTTTTACTCTAATAGAACAATAAATTGTTAATCTAAGCTGACATTTCATGCTTTATTACTTAGATTTAATAGGGTAAAATCAAGCATTTCAATTCGGATTAAATAAATAGTTTGCCCATTCTTATAGATATATCTGACAAAAAATCACTTATTAGTTAAGTGATGAATTTGTTCAAAATTATATTAAGCAAATTCAAAGTAACAAATCTAGTATAGAGGAATATGAGAGAGTTCTTATTTGTGTGTGTGTCAGTCTGATTTTTTGTATGAAGTCTTCAATAAGCTTTGATACATTTCATTCTCAAGTTAGCCACAACTTGAAAATGTGTAAAAAAAAATTCAAACTTCGCATGCGTTTTTAGTTCTATGAAGTATAAAAATATAATAAATAAGTACACGTATAAATCTAAATATCTTTTCCATCACAAACCACAAATTTTAACATTTTTGCAATATTCGGCTGTAAATCAGTTTAAAATTGGTAATAGCTGGATAATGTTACCTATACATATAATGATCTGAATAATGGATTGTGTCACAAACTTAATCAAATTTGTTATTGTCTGATAAGTAAAAAACGGATAGGGTAAAAAAAAATTGTTTGTGTATACTTCTTGCTATCTTCGTTTTACTTTAACAATCCTTTCCTTTGCATTAATTGAAAGGAAAAAAATCTGTCAAAACTAAAATAAGGATCAATAAATCAAGAATGTCTATAAAAATGCAGTAAAAAATTTTCATTTCTAAATACATGTAATTTTAGTAATATATTTATTTAATTCCTTCTTTACAATTATCAATCTAAGATATGACTTCTGTGACAGTCTATGGTACAGACAGAACTTTTTTTAGTTAATGACATCACCTACAAATGTGTCATAATATGAATTTTCCTTACATGAATGAAATTAGGTATTAAATTTACATAAATATCGTATCATTCTTTTAAGAAATTTACGAGAATGTGAGTTAAGTTTATGAAAGTAATAGATAAGATGTATCATACTCTTTTTTTCTCCCCTAATAATTATTATAAGATATTCATGGAAATAGAATATCATATTCGATATTTCCTTCTAAGACAGGATAAAATGAACTCCTCAATGAAAAATTCAACAGTATCACAGAAAATTTATAATGCAAAAAGTTACTTGGAATACAAATGTGGTATAAATATACAGTTTATTGATTTTTAATGTGCACTTAGAAGCAACACGAGAATTATTGGTGACGGTCCTCCTTATTCTGAATCTCAACGAAAAGTGACGAGGACGACGCTTGCACTGGACCCTCTCTCTCTCAAGTTCCATACTATGCCGAAGGGAGGACCTAGAACCTTGACAAATTTAACGTGCATCAGTCACGTTTCACAGCAGGTTTTAGTGGTATCAGGACTCGAACCCACTACTAGATGGAAACAATATCGCTGGCGAATTCGCGATCATGATCATTAGGCTACCGTGGCCACACATAAATATGCAAAGAAGGGTTGTTCAACTATAAGCAATTCGTTTCATAAGTAATAACAGAATCAAACCCATAATTTGAGTTCGGAAGGTATCTTTTCAAAAAAAATGTTCAAGATTTGCCCTTTAAGCTCTTCAAAGAAAAACTGAGTGACAAATACTCTTGGGTGTTAAGAACTGATCTGCTAACAAAGTAGCAACTAAAGTACAATAAACAAGATAAAGACAAAAATGGTTAATCTATATCAGGGGTGAGTAATTGTTTTATCTCGGGGCCACTTTGTGGATGCGGAGACTAGTGGTTGGCCGCATCTTATAAAATGATTACATTCATTAGTTAACATTGCATTTCAGAAGAGGGTATAAATTGAACAATAAAATCCAACAAATATAAATTAAATTAAATAGTTACAGTTTTATTCAATTTATTTCTTGTGCAAATTTCATATTATCTATAGCTTCTAGCACATTTAATTTTAGAATCAGTTTAATGGGGCAATTGTACCTTATCACACTTTTCTCAAGAGAGTACATATATATATATATATATATATATATATATATATATATATATATATATATATATATATATATATATATATATATACATATATCAGTAATGAGATTGTTTGTTGAGATTCTCATCACAGCCTGTGAGTTATTGTACATCAAAGAACTCTTATTTACTCTATATTTACTCTTATTTATCTTCCAAGCAAGAAATATTTTGCTCACAAATATATGTAGACCCAAATATGGAGAACACTTTCACAGAAAATCTCTTTATGCATGGGAGTTTTTCAGCAGACAAAAATTTGTAAAAGTCAACTAATGTCACAGCAATAAACATTTCTTAAGAGTGTGATTTGACTGCAGGTCAATAAGTTAAATCTGCAGCTCCCCCTGTGATGTGTCAATATCAACAGTGATTGGATAAAAGAGCGAATAGAATTCAGACTCAATTTTCTTTTAAGTCCTGAAATCTTGTAACCTCTTCCTCCTAACTCTACAGATGTTCCCTAACCTTAGCAGAAACACTTTCAAGTACTTTCCATTTTCCTAATAAAGGAAAATGGGAAAAAAAAAAAAAAAAAAAAAACTACTTTCTCCTACTTGCCATGCAAATAATCTAGTTTTTCTTTGACTGATTTTACGTTTGGGAAAGAAATCTCAGTTCAAGGCGAATTTTTCTGACTATCTTGGGGAGCCGCTATTTGTCTACCCCTTATCTATTTACTTCCTTTCCTCCCGCCTATTGACTTGATTTTACGTTTGTTTATTTTATATATTTAATACTGAAAAACGAAATAGAGTTTGGTCTAAACAATTCAACCGAAGTTTAAGTATTATCTTTAGTTTTTAAAGAAATTAAATAAAAAAAAAAAATTTCCCTTGTAAATTTGGAGAATTTTTTTCTCACAGATATCGTTGTATCACAGTTACAAAATCACTGAACTTTATAATTTAGATATGACATAATATGGTTTCAAAAATATATCGTTATTAATTTCATAAGCTTCTGCTTTTCTTTGATAGTTACTAATATTAAATGTTTATCACAAATAAATAATCTTCCTTTAAAACAAACAAAAAGCATAATTCTTATTATTGATGTTGTTTTAATGCGATATATAAACATAAATATACATGATACAGATAATTTTTAAAGTGACCAACTGAGATTAAATGGCATCTTAAAAATAAAAGTATTACCTTGTATGTTCAACAAAACAAACCCACACAACCACATTCTTCCCATGGATATCTATTGCGCCTTTTTATAGTACAATGCACTTCTAGTGGACTTTTGTCAAGCTCAATGGGAAATAATGAGTTGTTTGGAGACTGAAAAGAAAATCGAATGATAAATGCACAGATTTCCGAGTAAGAATTGTTACGCGTTTTTCATTAAAATACCTAACATTACTAGTAAATTAATTTGTGCTTCATTCGCTTGTTAAATAAGTTTGCATTAAGTAATGGCTATTGTCTAAAATTGGTTATCTTCAATACAATGTAGAAAATACCTCTGAAAATATCTTCAACGAATAAGAAACTGTTTTTTATTTGTTCTTTTATGTAACTCAACTCATTTGGACAAAACTCAAAGCAAAATTTTGTCTATAAAACTATTTAGTTATAGAAAATGAAATTTTCATTTTGAGGAGCTTCTCCATATAGCACAAACTTCCCGTGTGCTACATCTGAAAAAGATCTTTAGAAAGTTTATTGCGTCTTTTGAAAGTGTAGAAAATAATTCAACGAAAAGTTAAGTAGTAAAATTAAATGTAATTATCATTGATTATCATTAAATCAATCCTTTTTTTTTATGAAACACGAAATTTTGTTCTTAAATAAATTACTTTACCATTATTTTCTTTAACATTCAGTCCTTTATTTCTAAAAGTATATAATTGCCTATACAACTATCTCCTACTTGTTGCAAAAAGAAAAAAGGAAAGAAAAAAAAAACCTTTCATCTACAAAAGAGAAGAATACGTTACACGGGAAGAAACTGATATTATTCGTTTATAACATTATTTTAAAGCAGGGATGGCCATCCCGCAACATGTGGTACTCGAAGACTTCTTGAAATTTTTTTAAGAATCTACAAAATATTAGCATCACATTTAGGAACTTTGTCAAAATTGATAATAACTCTACTCATACGCTACTGAATCGATCGCCTTAGAGAACGGCACTGTCTGACATTAAAAAAATGAGTCAGACAGAGCGGTCACATGGCGATATCAAAGGTTTTAGCTGCCTTGCTTTGGCGCGCTGTCCGTTGGCGTGACATGCGAGAGTCACAGTTGATTTTAAATAGCCGAATGAGTCGTTAAGGGTTTTTAAAGCTTTCTTTAAATTTTGATGTCTTGGCTCGTTTTGAAAATTTGTTTTTACTACACCCATGAGGCAGCTTTTGACAATGAAAAGAAAATATGGCAATTCGGGGTTTTAATTTAAAACAGCAAGGGAATTTTTGTTTAAGAGAATTTTTTGTTTACTCAGCAAAATACTTCTAAGCCTGTTTGTTTGATATGATAAAGTTTTGTAAAATGAAGAAAAAATTTAACTTAGATTGACATTTCAAACAATTGCGCAGTGATTTTAACAGTAAATATCCTGTCGGATCATTATTGCGAACGGGTTTTATCAGTAAAAAAAAGAAAGAAAGAAATGGTCTACACACAATCCCTACTCTGTATGAGAAGCAATGAAATAGAAACTATAATGAAGACTTGTTACAAACTTCCTTTGTTATTGGCTCAGAAAAAAGGCCATATTCTGAAGGAAAAGTGATAATCAAATATAGCCTGTTAATACTTCCCTTAACTGTGTCCGTTATACAGAAGTCAAAAAAATGGTCAATAATTTAGGTTTGTCTCGAAATACCATCATACTTAGTATAGATGATATGGACCAGAATGTTGGAGTATAAATTGTCTCTGGACTACAATATCGTAAATACTTTTCACAAGCTTTAGTTGAGAACTGTGACATTACAGAAAATGTGCAGTTAAGCATATCTGTGCGTTAAATGAACGATAATTTTAATATCGCTGAAAAACTTCTTAGTTTTCGCATCAACTGGTTTTAATTACAGTCAAAGACATTTATAAAGAACTTAAAATTTTTATTGAAGTTAACAAATAAGACTGGGCAAAATCAGACATTTTTTGCACAAATGGAGCTCCTTGCATGGTTGGTAGGATAAAAGGTTTTGTTACATTGTTCGAACATTGTTTGGGAAGGAGTTTTTAAATATCACTGTATTTTCCATGAAAAAACTCTCAGCACCAAGTATTTATACACTTTCCATCTACTGTTGATTTTGTAACGCGCTGTGTCAACAAAATACGAGCTCGAGCTTGGAATCGAGGATGATTTAGGGAGTTTTTTTAGAAAGAAACAAAAAAAGGATGAAGAATTTCTCCTTTATTGTTATATACTCTGGCTTTCTAAAGAACGCACACTAGCGAGATTTTGGAATTTGATGAAGAGATATCCGGAAGAAAACCATGAAATGTCATTGTCTATTTGCTACTGAAGAATGGAGACTAAATAGATTTGGCATTTCTCACCGATACTCTGGGTCATTAAAAAGTTTTAATTTGCGGGTTTCTGGATATAGCTGTATTTTCTTACCCTAGTTAGTAATACGCGTATATTTTATTTTGTAAGCAAACTTTTGCTTTTTTGTAGTTATTTTGATGAAAAAAGATAACAAATTTCACGTTACTTTAGTAACTAGAAGAACTCCGAGCTTTTATGCATTAAAGAATTTGATATTCCTTCAGTGCTTGGTTTGATGATATTCAAAAAGATAAAAAAATATTGATGTTTTGACAAATATTTTTTCAATTTCTTTGCTGTACTGTGTGTAATAAGTTGTTTTTCGCATAGTACAATTTGTAACTGTTAAAGTCAACAGAAAGTTCATTGAACTTTTTAAGGATACAAAAGTAAATTACGTGCTTCAAGAAGCACGTAATTTACCTTTCTAAGTTCTATGAGAAATACGTAATTGAATGAATAACCAATTATTTCTCGCAGATATCCATAACACCTGCCAAAAGTTCAACGAACTACTAGCGAATTTTTGCAATATTTTACTAGATATCAATGAAGAGTGTGAATTCTATAGAAAAAGTAATTACCCATACTTCCTCCGACGAAAAGGAAACCCGAAACAAAAGCAATAATCAAGGACAACCATCAACGTTCCAGACTCAGTCTGTCACCGACTCTGACACTACTAAGTCCATAACATTTTACACTCTTCTTGATAGTTTCTTTGTGCTGGAGGATCCGGGTACATGGAGTATTAAAGATAATGTACTGGTATCCAAAATACTTAACTCAAATTTAAATCAAGATTTAGAAATAAACTTTTATAATTCTGAACATTGTAATGAAGGCGTCAAAATTAAACGCAAACTTTCAACAAAATTATTTTTTGGCTAGCTACCAAGGGGAGAGAAGTACAGAAGGGACTGGCTACTCTATTCAAAATCGAAAGGCCAGGTATTTTGTTTCTATTGCCTTCTTTTGCTGCCTGAGGGAAAACGAGGGACTTTAACAACTGGCTGTAATGATTGGAAGAACTCTCGTGCTTGCTTCGCAGCATGAGAGGTCAGACGACTATTGGACAAATATGTTGACTTTTATATTAAGAAAAGGGACCATCTCCGTCCAGAATGAAGCCCAAAGTCAATATGACAAAGAGATGAAGTATTGGCGAAATCTCCTTACTAGAGTTGTTGAAATCTCCTGTTGTAAAAATTTTTGTCGGCAAGAGCCCTTTCATTCAGGGGCGACGACCAAAAACTTGGATTTAGATCAAACGGGCTTTTTTTTTAGAATGCCTTGAACTCATACGTGAGTTTGATCTGTTTCTTGTCCAATATTTGACAAAATATAGCACCAAAGATAAAGGGATAAAGGATTTCATAGACGTAACGAGCAAAAGGGACTTGAAATAAATCTTAATAAAGATCAAACTCGCACATTACTTTTCACTCACTACTGAATCTACACCAGAAGCTTCACACACCGAGCAATTGGCTGTAGCACTTCGATACGTTTTTATCTGCAAATTCTGCTCCAATAAACGACTTATACGAGTGCTATCAGACGTCTCTCATAAAGCTCAAGGTATGCAAGAAGAAGCTCTAAACTTGCTTGAAGAACTTGAATTAGATTTAACAAACTGTAGGTTATGACAATTTTATGTTATGACAAACAAAGTTATGACAATCTTCAAACATCTCAGGAGTGTACTCCGCTCTTGAATGAGAAAAATTCCCTCTCTGAGTTTGTACCATTTGCAGCCCTTTCTTTAAACCGTGCTTTTCAGATGAGAAAAGAGACCCAGATTTTGATAGATAAACTCCAAAAGAGATATTTCGAGGTGGAGGTTTCTTACCAATTTTCGACAATCTTGTAACATAATTAAACAAAGAAACTATGAAGCTCTCAACACAAGATTCCAGATATTTAAGAACTTCATGAAAAGGTACAAGAAGATGTGACGAAACAGGTGAAATACTTGACTATAAGCTACCCCAAAGACATCGATGAAGAACAGTTTGTGCAAGTGTGTCAATATTTCAAAATGTATATGAAGATGGAAAAAATAACAACAACAAAAGAAATATCTTCCTACCTCAAGAAAAACAAGTTGGAAAGTATCTTTCCAATTTAGAAGTCGCAATGAGAATTTACTTGATTCTTCCTATGACAAACTGTACAGTAAAGAGAAGTTTTTCTGCCCTTAAGAGAGTAAAATCTGAAATGAGATCAACAATGGAAAATAAAAAGCTCAACAGTTTCATGTTGCAATGCACTCAAACTGATATTACAATGGAAATTGATTAAAATGATGTCATTAATCATTTTGCAGTGACCGAAGCTCGAAGAAAACCTTTGTTGTACAATTGCAGTGACTCAACAAAGAATAAGGATTTCTAAAAGTAAAAGATAGTAAAGCGATATGCTATGAAAAAAATGATAATTAACAAGTTGAAAACAGTTCATATAATACAGTATGCTCTATACTGTAATTGCAAACGATTTATTAATTTACAGTTCTAATTTACGAAAGGGTGGTTCGTGATGCTGTAATGTAAGAAATGAACAAGAATGGTCAAGCCATGCCACTATCCTTTCCTTCCAGCAGCCAATTGCCACGGCGGGTCCATAAGTGGTGGATAATGGAAAGACTCTCCAAAGAGCAAAAACAAAAAGGGGGGAGAGAAAGAGAGTTAAGGGGAAATCCTCCCGAACCCAAACTGGCAAGATAAGAATTGAAGGATGGGGGTACTCTGGAAATAGTAAGAGGGCGTAACAATTTGAAGTGCCTAGGGCACCGGAGAGGTTAAAAACGGACCAGGTTCCATAGTAAATATTTTTCACCTTGATGGGTACAATCTCTCCTCATATTTTGTGAAAAAAGAAAAACTTTTTGAGCATCATGTATATAAGAAATCATTGTATTTTTTTCGGAACCCATGATGTAAAGAAAATTTCCAACATTTTAGAATGTTACGAGGTTTGATTCACATACTCGTACATTTACTTAACAGTATAAGAAAAAAATATAAGAATATGAGGAACATAAGCTGTTTACAGATGTAATACGTAACTAAAATAACGGACCACAGCTTCAATTCAAGAATAATCCTTTCCAGAAAATATACATACTAGCATTCAAAAATTAAGGTATAACTAGTCTTCTGAGATTAAATTTGAAAACAAATGAACATAAAAACATTAAAATTCGAAGAACTGGGTTTAAGCAGTTATTTATTGAATTTTGTATAATTTTAATATCACGTGTGAGTTACAAATATGGAATTAATTTTTTCCAAAAGTTCACTGCTGGATTTTAAAAAATAAATCACTGATTTTTGTCAAAAAAAATTAAAGAAATGGGTTTTAATAAGGAATGTGTATTTGAAATTTGTGGGAAGAATTGACTTTTCATATTGACAATTATCAGATACTGGAATGAGAATCAACGACCAATATATGGAGTAACTCTTGTTCCAGCTGCTTTAACAACCTTGGTAAAGGACTTAAGGTGGACACACACCAGTATGCTGAGAGAGTTCCAAAAATGTCCTTCAAAGAAATGCGCTTTCATTACATTAACTGATACTGACGATATTCATCCACAATAGTAACTCGATGAGATCGGACATTATCCTCCATTGGATGCATCCACCCCCAATAGCACCAACATATAATGCATATATTGTGATATATGAAGGAAGGATTTCGCCCTGATATTTCACTGTAGTCAGAGTTTCTCCATTGATAACATCCAGGTCAGTCTGACCACCCAGAGATATTCTATCCCTAACTATAACTCCAACTCTTCTATAGCTGTGCTTTTCAACAAAGTGAAATTCGTAGCATCTATACACTCCCTCAATCACTCTCAAAATCTCATTCGTCAGTGGAAATGTAGAGGTCCATGACTGTCTAGTTCAGGTAATGTGTTCTCTTCCTCAACCTAAACAAGTACTTATATGTCGTCAATTAAGTAGCACACACTCAAAGGGTCATTTTGGACAGAGTTCTTGATTATAAAGATGTCTGCGCACCGTAGTAGCAGAAATTTTCATCCTTGTTGCAGACAATGATCTGAGATACAGTTGTGTCCCTCCTCCTTTAGGTTGAAAGAATTATATAGTAATTTATACAGTGGTTGTAACACATAGGAGCTCATGGAACATATCTTCTTGATACTGAATTTTTTGACTTATATTGATTCCAGAGTCTTTGGACCACACAATGAGGAACATTAAATGTCTTGCAGAATTTACTTGTGATTACTCCCTTTCCACTTATTTTAATGAATTGCAAAGGACAACTCCTAGACAAGGCAAGCAATATTTTAGTACCAACAACTGAAAATCTAGAAGCATATGAATATTACACACAAATTGCAAAAAGGGAATATTTGCAGTTTCCTCCGACTGAATATAAGCATCTAAAAATGTAATGCTGCTTATAATTGCTTTGAAATATTTTATAGAAGTTGCTTGCTATCATTTATATAAACCATATTTTTTTCTTTTACTTTTCTTTCAATGTCGAAGTAAGTTTAAAAATATTAATGACTTTGCAAAATAAAACAAAAAAAAAGTCTGTATTGGCTTATGATAAAGATTGTATTAATGTGCTTTTCTATAGCATAATTGAGATTCAGTTAAGAATTTCGAAAGCTCTGAAATTGTGTGGAAAAAGCATAAAAATAAATTTCTTTTTATCTATCTTTTTTTTTTGCACCAAAATTTGTTTGACATCTCTCCCTAACGATTTGTTCATTTGTGACGTCATCGATATGTCCACCAATCTTATCCCGAAAAAATAAAATGCAAAATAAAAATAAGAAATCAAATTAAACATGCCACTTTCCGCTTATATTATTTGTTATTCCCGTCAGTTTTGTTACTTGCGAGGTACTTTCTACGATTGAACTGCTTAAATTTTTATCGGACTTCTGTAGTAATCGCAGAATAAACACATAGCTAGAAATAGATAGCATCATAAATTGTCATGGGTTAAGTTGACTCATATGCTGTTCCGATAGTGAAATGTGCTTTAGGAAAAATTTCAGTGGGGGATTTACATCCATGCAACGATTTTCATAGTGAATAATTACGTGGGGCGACTTAATTTAGAAGGTGTTTGAAATTTAACGAATTTTTTTTTTTTTTTTTTGGCTCTTAGGTTTTCCAAAAACTTTGCTA
>BMAW01043644.1:205814-216542 GCA_019974015.1 Nephila pilipes | reverse complement strand
TTTTTTTTTTTTTTTTTTGGCTCTTAGGTTTTCCAAAAACTTTGCTATTTTGCACGTGAGTGAAACAAGTTTAACTGATTAAGTTACCCTTCCGTATCAGCTTACAAAGTGTAAAACTCCTAACAACAAGTAAGTGTTCATTGTTTATTTATTATATGTATTCATTCATTGTGCATTCGATTTTTTTTTTTTTTTTCATTGTGATATATTAAACATAAAATGCCATGGTAAGAATACGAACGTCTGTTGTGAAAATGCATTTGGTTATATAAATTGTCTTCATATTTATTGCTTTGGTATACGAACCCCATGCATTTTTTAGGAAGCAATTATCATTGTTAAAGTTTCAAAAGGATTATAAAGTGAAACCGTATTCATTATATTTTTGGTATATACAGCATTTTACCACCTTAAATTAACCTATATTGGTTCAGACTTTCTCTTGAAAGTAATTTTATTGTGTTATAAGTAAAGATACAGTGATTACAGTAATAAATTAATCTTTAAAGTTCTGAGAGTAATATCCCTCCAAAATAAACATGGCCAATTTGTTTAAGTTTTCATACTATCATTCTCGAATGCTGTTTTTCCTTGAATGACTAAAAACTATTTTATAGACATAATTTTTAATTTCTTGCCCTATCACTAGATAATGTATTCTTAAAATTCGTGGCTGATCCATTGCATGAGTTCAATTGCTTAAAATGAAATTTTAACTTAAATAATAAGTTATAAAAACTCTAAAATCATTGTCAAAAATTGCACTTGGTATGTTTGTTTTAAAACTGAATCCACTGATTATATATTTATTCCCTAGATTGTCATAAGAATTGTAATGATGTGTTTTTTTCCATTATTGTGAAAATTTTGTACATTAAAATTTTGATTTTGTTAATTAAACAATTCTAATTCAAGATATGCTTGAAACTTCTGACTTAATCAATTGCTAAATTTATTTTCTTAGATATTCTATGTTAATAATTTTAAAATGTGTACATGAGGAAAGCTGTTTATCCATTATTTACTTGAAAATTAAAATTTAACTCCTTGTAATATATTGTTAGTTGTGCAGACAAGCATGTGTATTTTAATATTTATGCATTACCCTTTCCTGATTAATGAGGGAAAATGTAATTTTATATTGAAAGTATATTGTAATGCTTTCGGTAATGTAGATGTTTTTCCATTTAAGCAAAGTAAATGAAAGCTTGATGAGGGGGATAATTTAGATTTTTTAAGACCCAGAACAAAGTAGTTCAATATGCCTATGGGAGATTCACATCTATTTACTATGATTTACAGGCTTGCTGCTAAAGTAAACAGTTATGGATAATTTATTGTTTTATAGTTATCAAATTTTGCAAGAAAGAAAAATAAAATGTTGAATGAGGAATTTAATGTGTAATGTTTTGTTGGTTTTATATTGTTTAGTTAGTTGTTGGTTAGAATTTTATTGTGAGAGTTTTCATCAAACAAGTGGCTTCTATTTTAGATTTGTGGTTTACATGGTTGAAAAATTATGTTCATAAATTTGTGTTGATCCAAAGAGGAATGTACTCTTTAGAAGCAATTTAGAATTTTTTTTTATCATTATGTGAAGCTGTGAGTTTAATCAAATGTCTTCATCAAATTTTAATAAATTTTTTCACATTGAATTGTCTGAAAAATTTTTAGTAACTAAAAAACTGTTATAATGTCATGACTTCAAATGGGTTTAATAAAAAAATATTTAGTTGATATTGAAGAAACAATGTGATCATATGTAAAATTAGAAGTAATGTAATCAGATACTAAGAAAAGAAATGGTGAAATGTATTTCATGCATCTCTGTGGCTTAGTTTGAGATTTTTTTTTAAAAAAAATTATTGCATGATTTGCTTGAGAAACTTGATAATAAATTTAATTCATTAAAATATTTTTGAGCAAAAGCAAATTTGTGAACTCTAAAAATTAAGTTATTTAATTGTAAATGTTTCAATTCGGTTTATTTCGCAATCATAAAAATCATTGTAATTGTTTGTTTCTCTTAAAAAGATTGGGAATTCAGAAGAATTAAATATATACTATAACATGTTGAAATAAAATGTGTTCAGATAAATAGAATGACTATTGAATGGTAAAAATAAAGTGAATATACCATCTTTTCTGTTTTCATAGTTGTTGGGATTAAGCAAGTTTTGTAAATGACTTTTGCTTTTTGCATTTTTAGGTATGGTCAAAGGTTTAAATTTCAGGAAACACCTTTAAATTGTACAACCTTTTTGCACGATAATGCTGTCGAAGTTATAACTTTTTCTGTCCTATTCAACTACCTGTATGTTTTTTTATGTATAAATTATGTGACTGAACAAAAGATTTTTAAAGAATATTTTTTAATAAAATTACTCCTGTAACATCTTTCATTCTGAGATGAGGAGACATGACTTTTTGTAAGTCAGTGGTTTTTTTTTAAAAAAAAAATTCTTATTTTTCCTATTTTGAACCAAGATTTCATTCGTTTCTTCTTTTTATGTTTTTTAGGGTTGCATATTGAAGATGCATATTTCCTTCCTAACTTATTGAATTTTTTTAACAGGAAGAATTTTTTTAGCATATAAGACTCTATGAAGCATTTGCATTTTCTATGATTTAGTGTTATATAAATATGTGTATTTGCATACATGGATACTTACATTTGGCTTGTGTATTATAAATAGATACATTTTGTATAACTGATATTAGAATGCGATATCAAAAATTTTCAGTTTATTATCATTATATATTTATTTCTCCCATTAACAATTGGTGATTTTCAAACATGAATGGAATTAGGATATTAAGATTCTATTTTGGTTTAAAAAACAACATGGCATAAAATTTGAAAAAAGGAGGAAAGGCTGGGAATTTAGTTACATCAAAGTGCATGCTTGTATTAAACAACAAACAAAATTTGGAAGAAAAAAATTAGTTTCAATTATAAAATAGAAGTTTTTTTACGTGAGAAATAATTTGTTCATGTGTGTAATGAAAAATGTTTAAATCCTTTTGTACGAGTAAGTAACACTAGAAAGATGGGCATTTTCTTATATTATAAAGACAGTGGACTGTCAAAATGATGGGTAGAAATATAATCAATAGTAAAATACATTAAACACATTTTTAAATAAAAATTATCAAATATATAAATATTTCAAAACAAGAAATATATGTATTTTTTAATAATTTATTGATTTTTCTTTTGAGTATTTGTATATATTGAAGTCAATAAAAACATTATTTTAAAGAATTACATTTAAAACAAAATCTTACTAAATTTTTTTTTTCCATCTAAAATCAAGCATGGCAGTATTTAAAAATTGCTGTGGAATATTATATTTGGTACAGTTGAATTAATAATATAAAGGATACATTGACTGTTTTTTTACCTCTAGTAAATGGCTAAATGAGCGAGATATCATAATTACCCGATACACTCAACACAAATAATACTTTTTACAGCTACACTACATTTACCACACACATATTGATTACATTGGCAACATGAATGTGCAGTTTTTATTACACAGCTCAACTTGGCTTTAGGTACTATTTTTTTTAGTTCAATATCTGACCAGAAATTTGAGCAACAGTGCTTGGGACGCATTTGAGTATTTCATGATTTTGTCACAGTTCATTTGGTCAAGAATGTCTACACCTTACTTTGTAAAATTTATAAAATTCCACTGTTTCATTCACTTTAATTCTATTATATATACTATCCTAACAGTTTGGTATAGAGTGCTGAGAACCAAAACATTCTTGTTTTTCTTACATTGATACACAGTCAAAATAGAATAATTGTGTTTACAACACGATGTAGAATAAAGTGGATGCTTTGAATGTTTTGGGGTGTCTGAAATTCCCCACCTTGATTGGTTCATTGTGCCTGTATTTTTTCTCCCAATTTCTCAGCAAGAGTAAGGGAAATAAAGTTTTTGGTAGTGACGTTCTTGCCTTTACCTAAGAATGGTTCCATCAGATGAAAAATGACATACCCGTAATCTGGAAGTGCTTAGTTGTCCAGTCTGGTATAATATTTTTCTTAATGTGGAATGGCATTTAGTGCATGATTTGACTCTACATCTTCTGCAATCCAAAATTTAATACCACATGTATCCAGCTTATTTGCATGCATTGTAAGATTGGACATCTAGTTTTAGACGTAAATAATTGCTCCCTCAACTGTTATATTTTATTTAGGTTGTTAGCAAGAAATCAAGCTTTTAACAAACAGAAGATATTAGAGGAAATTTATCATTCGATAATCTTTGAGATTTTTAGATTTGTCTTTTTTTGTAAATTACTGGTGGAGATTCCTTTGGTGCAATATGCCCCTTTGGTGTATAAAAGAGCTGAAATGGCATCTAAATCTTCCATTGACATCAACCAGTTTGCATTTTCGAATTGCCATTGAGCTTCTGTTTCAGTGCATTCCAGTATTATTTTCCTCGTAGATTTATCTACCAATAACTGAAAAGTGCTATATATTCTTCTGCTTTCCATGTTTCTCTTTGCATAAGAAAACAACCCACCAGCCCTGATAGTATATTTTGGCTTTGAAAGCATCCAGGTTTTTACTATAGGTAGGCATTCTTTTCAACATTGTGCCGTCTTGTACAACTTCATTTCTAAATGCAAGTCCCGCATCAGAAGCATTCAGAAACAGAACAATATTTTCAGTCTTTCTTCTTTTTCATATTTTTTAGAGGTAGATTAGAATATTTAGTTTTGGTTCCCGAAACTTGTTTTTATGCTTTGTCATCAAATTCAGAATAAGTATTGGATGTTTCAATTTTCTGTGGGAAAAAAAATTCTTCCTCTTCCTCAGGTATCTCTTCTCTTTCTGATTCATATTCATCTAATTTATGCAAAAGTTGAACAATTTCATCGTTACTAAGGCCTTAACGATGAGCCATGTTCTATTGAATATCGAATAATACTATTTATTCATTATCACAAATCTCTCTTTAGAACTCTAGTCATGTTACTGAACAATTGGGTGTTTCTCATGAAAACACTTGTCGTTTGGAAGGGGGGAAGTATAAGAGAGAGTAGGAGATAAGGGTACATATTTTGTTTTTATTGTGGTTTTGTTGTTTGCATTTTCGATTTCAGCTAGCTTTCCAGATTGCCATCAAAATGACAGCTTTCTGTCTTTTTAGTTATACATTTTAGTTCTTCCCCTCTTTACTGCAGAATAAATGTTGTACATGTGTGTGCATGTTTCATGTAAAATTAATAAAAGTCATAAAATTTCAGAAGCCTGAGAATAAAATTGAAAATGTATCGCTTAAAACAAATTGGGAAGCCATCAAAATGGCGGTGGTCGTCTTTCTAGTATTAATGACTAGCACGAAAATAAGTATAAACATATTCAATGTACTATGAATAAATATTTCATACTTTCATTCTGTAAAATAAATAAAGTTATGATTATCTGTTTTTAAAAAACAATATTGTTGTAATAAAATAGAGTATTAAAGATATGTCTTAAATTATATTTGAATATTTTTTATTTATTAAAATATATATTTTTCTAGTGTCCTCAAAATTTTTGTCTTGTTTAAAATTTCATACATCTGTTATTGCTCATGAATATGAAACATTGGATTCCTAATCTTTAATTAAATTGTGCTGGTTTTTTAACAGAACTTCTCTTTAATATGGCTATTTTTTTAATTAAAAAATCTTTTTGCAGTAAAATAAAAGAAGTTAGTATTTAATTCCAGTTTAATAATTTTAAGTACTTGGAAAAGTTTTGTTAATTACCTATTTTTATTATTTGATAATTTTTTATTTATGGATATTTAATATTTACTATCTGGGGAATTTCATATATCAAATAATCAGCATATGTGTTAATATGGGCTATACTGAGCTGAAAACATTCTGTGGATTGCATAAATTTTTCAAAAATTATGTTGAAACTAATTTTTTAATTCTATATATATGTAAAAAGGGAATATATTGCGATTTTAATTTACTAATAATACAACTGCATTTAATTATGATTGAAGAAATAGTTGCACGTAATTGCAAGTTTTAATAAATCCAAATGTAGTATTATGTTTGAATTTATGAAAATTAAGCTGTAACCATGTGTTAAAGACATCACCTGTGACATATGTTTCAAATTTATCATAACATGGCATATAAGATTTTGAGGTATCATTAGAATTAGTGTGCAGTAGTCTTGATCATCTATATGATGATTCTGTTTGAAAACTGTGTTTTGAACTTTCCTTCTGTCTTAAGGCCACAAGTCATCCTTCTCTATAAAGGGACCTGGGTGCAAGAAACCATTTGGAGCCTTAAAATTTTTGTTAAGTAAAAAATATTGCAAACACAAACTTATATTATCGATGTATGTTTATTTAATGCATTATTTTGTTTTTGCTAATACATTAATTACTACAGAAAAATTACAATTTTTTTGCAATTCCTTTTTCAATTCTTAATATAGCAAGTGCATTTAAGTGTCCTGCACATAGGCTTGACTAAAAAGTTGAGTTTAGGGGGAGATACTTGGGAGTTCCTGAATCAAATAACAAAAACTAATGATTCGCATAATCAAGAATTAGTTTGAGAAGATTGTCATGTAATTTATGGATCTACTATAATAATGTTTATGATAAAATGAACTTTACATCATATTGATAATGATAGGAATATTATCAAGTTTTCATATGCAAGAGTAAGAGTACATTATTTTAGTTCTTTATCATGTCAGGACTTCCTCAATCTTAGGGCCCTTTTGAGTAGCATCCATGGCATCCCCCAGATGGCCGGTCTTGAAAGGTGGGTTTTTTATTCCCTTCAAAATAATGAGTTTATCCAAGTAGTATGTCAGTGTTCTACCAACCAAGCTGCTATGATACCTTATACATTTTTAAAAATAATTACTAGCAAACAAAAATGTAATAGAAAATTTTCTATTATCTGATATGTAGTGAGGTATTGTTTGGCTTTATTACTGTTTCAATGCATCAAAAATTCATTAATTTTTATGTTAGAGTTTTCAGTAAATTACTGTTCTTAATCAATAGTGTAACCAAGGGGAATCTCCTTGAGAACTGAGCCACAAATTCTTTCCCCACATCTTTTAAAAAAAACTTCTAATGTTTAAAATTAATTATAACCTTTTTTGTTATATCCAATTAGTTGTTCATTTGCATTATTTTATCTACTAAGGTTAATCTCTCTAAAAATAATCTATATATTACTTTTATGGATCTTTAAAAATAACTTAATTATTAAATTTTTTTCTTATTGCTTGTAATATTGACTGTAAATTAAATGTTTGATTACATCATAATGAATCTTTGAATTCTAATGTTAAATTAATGCTATAAAATTTATTCCATTTGAGAATTTGTGTACCTAAATAATGCACTTTTTCTAATTGGTATATTAATTATGATTAGAGATTGAAGTATGACACCCATTTAAACTAATACATTAATTATACTATTTTTTCCAAAAAATATGCTAATTTTTTTTCCTTCTTTCAAATTTAGCTGTTTTATTGACATGTAAATACCTATTAAAACTATATGGGTACAAATCGCTCAAACTATCCACATCTTCTGCAAAATCCAACTGGCCTTAGCCCTAGCAGCTATGGATCTGTGAATGGTAATTATTATGCAAATATTGAACCGTCCATCATGGAAGGAGTATCTATTGAAGGAAGACTATCTTCTGCCCGAAGATTTTTTATGTTACTGACGGCTTTTGACGTTGTATTTACGTTTCTAATATGGATTATATGTACAGTTGTAAGTAGCTATATTAGTGTCCTAAATTTTTTAGATTTCTAATGAATTAAATGTTTAACATTTACACAATTATAAAGATTTGTTCCAGGGTGGGTTTTTCTCCCTGTTTGGTGAGGTTTTCAATATTGGAGTTTTCTTATTTATGACTTAATATATATTACTATAACTTTCTAATTTGTGCAATTGAAGTTTAAACTAATGAGGATTATGTTTAGAACTGAATGTAAAATGCGTGTATTTTTGAAGTTAAATGTGCATACATATGAATAGCATTCAATGAGAAATTAAAATATAATTCTCCAGATTTTTTCTGCAATTAATTTGAATCATAATATTAATACATCATAGTTTTTAAATCGTTATAACAAAAAAGAACTTTTTGAATTGGAGTAATCTGATTTGTAAAATTATGTTTAAAAAACTACTTTATATATATATATATATATATATATATAATTTTTGTTCAATTTTTATTGTTTCTGTTAATTATAAGCATCATGTTTTTTTAACTAAAATTTTTTATTGCAGGTTTCTGCTGGGGATTCAGTTGATACAGCATTCAAAAATGAAGTTATTAATTATAATATAGCAACTTCAATGTTTGATATTGTGGTATGACTTTATTTGCATGTTATTAAAATTATTCTAACAAAATATTTCGAAATATGTATCATTTATTTATTTATTTTTCTTTTCAAACAGGTATTAGCTGTAGCAAGATTGTTCCTTATAGCACTCGTGTATATATTTTTAAGATTATCACATTGGTGGATGATAGCTGTATGTTTATTTTTATTTCATCTGTTCTAAATTTCAATACTTTTGGTATCTTTTTGAATAAATATTTATATTTTCACAGGTAACTACTGCTGGAACAACAGTATTTATTATTGCTAAAGTGTTCTTGTACAAAGTGAGTGATATGTGATTATTTCTTTTCATTGTCTCTTAAAATATATTATTGCATTATAAATAACATCCTCTAAATACTGATATAAAATATAATAAACCCTACAAAACATTGTATATATATAATCAAAAATGTATAATTTTGCTCTAATTTGGTTATAGAAGATAATATGTGTATTTAATAATTGTCAAAAGATGACAATAGCTGCATTTTATTTATAACGCTATGCATTATAATTATAAATTTATCACTGTATTATCTTTTCATAGAATAATTTCATTTTTAAATGAGCTGGATTAGAAATTAAACATTAAATGACACTTTCCAATGTACATGTTAGTAATTAATACTCTGACAAAATAAGTGCAATGCACTTTTAATAAAAAAAAAATTCATACAAATTTAATAAATAGTTAAGTTTCTTTAAACTTCATGTGAAATTATTTCTGTATTCTTTCTCCTTGTTTATTATGCTAAAAAATACAATATATGGTTTCTTCTTTAATGTAAGTAAAAAAGTGAATAGAAATTTGTATATAAAGAAATTACTAAATTGGTAATTAAATTATTGAATTATAAGGAACTATCATTCTTATTATAATTCAATGAAACTTTTTTAAAAATTTGAACTGAACTATTAAAATTTAATCTATTTTATTTATCTTGCTCTTTAAAGCTTCATAATCTAATTAAATTGTGTTACTAAATAATTCAAATTTATCAATTCTTGTGACCACTCATCCATCTTGTACATTAATTCTAAATTTTTAGTGGGCCCATTCCAATAGTACTACTTCTTCAATTGTATTACTGCTTTGTTCTTTCGTCTTGTCTTGGGGTGAAGCATGGTTTTTAGACTTCAGAGTTCTGCCAAGTGAATCTAAAGCCTTATCATTCTTAGGTATTTATTTAAAGATATATTTATTTGCAGTTTTTGTATTCATTTTTTATTTAAGGTGTGTGTTCTATTTGAGTTAAGAAATTGTCCTGCATTTACAACACTTTATTCTGCAAAATAATTAAGATTTACTGATAATTTCATGTGCAAATTAACATAATTTAATTTTTTTGACAGTCAAAAAAATTTTCCTCTATTTGAATACTTTTATAAATAATGGAAATCAAATAAAGGAATTATTTTTTATTATTAACTGTTACAAAAGTAAACTGTTTTGAAATATTTGTGGTAGAAAACAAATCATTTGGTCTGTGGTATTTATATTATGTATACATATTTTATCAGCTGTTTATTTCGTGTATTGTGTGGTGATGAAAACTAAAATAGTGTTATGAACACAAAATTTATCAGTCATCAGAGTTTACTGGTATAATTTTTCATTGTTTTGAAGTAACTTTAAATTTATGTGTAATAATCTTTTATTTTTGTTATTTCCTTTGTTCTCAGAATATTATGAAAGAGAACCAACCTAATAGGTTTTGTGGCCTAACAAACAAATTTAAATTCTTATTGTGTGTTTACTTATACGCAAGGACTTTTAACTTTTGTAAGATTCTATGGGTCCATCCTTGTTGCAAACTTGAATAATTATTAATTGTCTAATAATGTTCTAAGCACAATTTTTGTCTATTTTATTTAGCAAAGTATGATGAAGAACGAGCACCAGTGCTCTCGCATCCAGCTTTATCACGATCGCAAAGTGAAGATGGGAGTGCTTTCTATTCACCACCTGGTATGTAAACACCAAATAGTTTCTAATTATTTGTTACTCATTGTGCATTACATGAAATTTCAAAAGAAATTTTGCATATTTTTGAGTATATAGTTTATTTTAAATTTGTTCGTTTTTGGATTTCCAAGTTCAATTATGTTGATTATCTGATTTGGTATTTATATTACTTCAAACTATATTGCACAGTAAATGTATAGAATATTTTTTCTTGAGATTTTGAGGAACATGTTTCAAACTTAAACTTGTGGCTATTGTCTGGTTTAAAAATGATAATATCTCTTAAATTAGTATCCTTTCTGCAACTTCCTTAATGAACTTAGTATCCTTTCTG
>BMAW01043644.1:160142-204431 GCA_019974015.1 Nephila pilipes | reverse complement strand
AAAATCATGTCTTTTTGACGCTTTCATCTTATTCATCGATATTTACATTTCTCGGATGACATCAAATTTGACGCTAAAACACATGAGGGCCCTAAGTTGCATGAAATGTGGCCGGTAATTCGGTTTTGCAAATCTTTCCAGTTACGCTATTATTGTTCTGAAAAAAAGCTAACTTTAAGTAAAAATGTAATTTTTTTGCAATAAATAAAAATTAGCATAAATTCTTAAAATCAATGTCTAAAATTGTTTTGGCTGCTGTTTTAAGTTTATATAATCGAAAGGAATAAGAAATTGTGTTTCAAAAATGTGCTTATTTTATGACATAACATGACAAAAAAAGAAACTGTTAAGTGGTTAAGTATTTTCTTTTCAGTATTTTATATTGAAAAATTTAAGGAACCCATTTATTCAGTTGGTGAAAAAAATTGATTGCATTGCTTTAAAAAGTTTCTCCTGACTCATGTTATCTATTTAAGTTTGCAAAATTAACACATTATTTCTACAATTTGAGAAATAGAGGGCATCTTGGTTTTGTGTGTGTTTTAAAGATATTTGAGTTTAATCCAAACATTAGCTTAAGAATATTTAATCAGAAGTATTCAGTCTTTCAAAATCTGATTCTTATATTTTATATCCAAATTTCACAAAATCACTTTTCACAACTTCACTTCAATATGAAATCAACAATTAGTTTCATTTTAGTGGCATCTTGTAATCCCATGATTCAGTGCTGAAAGGTCTAATCAAGAGGTGCCATTACATAGCAAGAATTAATAATTTTGATAATGGTGTAACTCAGAGTTCAATCACAAATCTTTTATTTATAATAATAGTTAAAAAAAGGTATGGTTTTGAACTCTTTTTTAGGAATTCTTTTTAAAATTTTGATAGCCTACCCTTCCCTAATATCCTATACAAATTTCAATTCTGTTTTGGGTATTCATAATCAAATTTTATTCATTATCTTAAATTTTTTGAAGCTTCTCATATTTTATGACAAAATTATAATTTTCGTTTAAGCAGTGATGTGGCTGAAATTGGTCAATTGTATTTTGCACGACTATTGCGATTTTTTAAAATTTTGTTATAGTTATACTCCCTTTTGTGAAAACTGTTGCATCAGTATTTGATTTATCTTAGATACAAGAAAACTTTGATGATAAACTATTATTTACTAAAGAATAACTTTTGAAAATGCCAACTGTTTAATCTTTTGGGGATACTTCTTTAAATGTATTTTAATGATCATTTTAAATTTCATGTAGTTCAGAATGAAGAAATCTATGTTGAAATGTCCTGTGTGCTTGGTAGTAACAGAATATAAAATGTGTTTCCCTTTCATTTTCTTACATTTTCATAATCTTGAATTCAAAAAAGTTTGCATTAAAACTACTTTAGATCAGGCATCCCCCCCCCCCCAAGTTTTGTATTAATTAAATAAAGTCAGTCTCTAAAGTCAACTTACACTCTCAAAAACTGCATTGTGTATTTATAAGATTGGAAAAGCTGTAATATTTTTTATTTTGAGATTCTAATTGGGTTCATGCAATTTTGCCAAAAAAAACCCTTCAAATTAGTAAATGAAAAACAATTCATTTGATGAAAATCGCTAAACATAAAAGTGTACGTATATGTAAAGGAAATTGAAATGTTAGCATAATTTATGTAATTGAAAATTTAATAACATGCAACTTGGCCTTGTGAATCAATGATGTCTTGCAATCTCCTAGACATTGAGGTAGTACGATTGTATGTTGTGTCATGTATAATATTGGATAATGCTTGCACTAATACATTTTTTAGAAATCTTCATTTTGTAAACTGTGTTCATCTCTAGTTGAGTGGTATTCAAATATGATGACTGAAAAGCCATAACAGAAAAATATAATTGTGATATGTTTAGCTAATTTCATGTTTTATGAATGTTGTTACTTAAACATCTCTATTTACTAATGAAGGTTCAGATGGTGAGGATAATGGGAAAGAACATGATGGTAGCACTGTCTCGGAAGTAGAATGGCTTTCTCCTCGAAATAGCAAAGAATTGCCTAATGTAAGTACATTTTTCTTTTATAAAATTTTTTCTCAATCCAGATAGATTTTTTTTCTAGTTGTGTGATATTTGATTTTAATTTGGTATTATTTTCTTGAGTAAAGTAATCAACTTAGACTAAAATTATAAGATTGTTTTCTACGAAAAATGAAGAGAAATTTTTTTTATACTGATATTCATACATTTGATTTATTGAGGAAACTTGAAATAAACTAGAGATTAATAATTTAAATAATGATATTTATAAAAAAAATTTCAGAATGTGAGCATTTTTTTAATTATGAAAAAATTCTTCATAACAAATAGTTTTTCTTTATATGTATTTATGCATTATAATGTTTCAGTTTATAGACTTCTACATTACGTTATGTAATTTTTCTTTAAAAATCTAGAAATATCTAATAAATTGTTTTATAATTCCCATTTCAGCTTACTCAATCTTTTCAATAAGACATACTATTTTTTTTATTTAACTTATTCAAATATTGAATAACAGTATTTTTTCCCACAAACCTGACACTTTATAATTGCTAAAGTTTTAATTGTTTGTAGAAATGAGAGATAGTCGCTTTTATGTATTGTGTAAAGCAACTTGCTTTATGACAAGAAATATCTTCCCTTCAAAAAATACTTGAATTTATTTGATTTTTTAAATAATTCCCTCAATTTTCTTCTTATAATCCCAGCATTTTCAACTTTTTCAAGCTGAATGAATGTTGCATGAAGTTTGTGTGGTATTTTTTTGTTTATGCTTATAAATAATTTTACTATTGTGGTTTTTTACTAGGGAATGTTTTCTGGTGTACTCAAATTATTTTTTAAAAAATTAAATATTAGACATTTAAAAATATTTTCAGAAAGCTAATTTAATGCAAATCATTGTTGAATTTAAATTTTTATATTTTCTCTTTTTCTGTGTGTGTGTTGTTTTTCGTGTATAAAATGCTGATTCACAGTAACTTTCCTTTAAACTGCTTGTACAACATTTCATATTTTATGGTACTAGTGGAGAAAGAAACAATGGTACAGATAGGTTGCATACTATGCACAGATTATATTAATGCTTCCCTCCTTTAGCGATTTTACTTGCAAAATTGATTAAGTTTAATGACTGCTACAAACCTTGTTACATTTTTATTATAACCCCCCCCCCCATTTTAGACTACATCTGTATTAAAAATCTTCAAATAGTTTAATAATTTTCATTATTTAAATTATGTAGTGCATATTTTTCAAAATTTGAATTGAAGCTCCATAAGGTAAATCTCTTTTGTAGGAAGAAAGGTCTTATTACCTCAAAAACTTCTTTCTGTTAATATGTTTTTTTTTTTTTTTTTTTTTTAATGAAAGTGATTAGATTGTTAAATGCAGTTTTAAATATTTTGAATGGTGAATGTGAAATTTTTTTTTCATGTCTTATTTGAAACTTGATATTATGGTGTTTGAGTAAAAAAAATTAGCTAGTAGCAAAGATATACAATTTCATTCTTAATTTGGCATTTTGAAATTAGTGTATTTGCTTTAAAACTTTCAAATATTTATAAAACTTGTACATTTTGTATACATTTTGGGAAAAGCAGCATTTTTCTTTTATTCTTTTGTGATTTATTTTGATATTATCTCATTTCTACCTAATAGGATGGCATAAGGCTTTATTATCTAATAATTCTTAAAATTTATTTTTCTGTTATTTTTTTTTAAATTCTTTGTATCCTTTTAAAAATGTTTACAGGAAATTAAATGAACTTTTTCTTATGCTTTAAGGAATTGTATTTACAACTGAAAACATAATTTATATAAATAGCTTTAAAATGTAATTATAAATTTGTGGCCAAATTATTTAAATATATATCTAAATTATCATTTTCTAAATTAGTAAGATAATTTTATATATCATTGTTTCTTTTCCTTCCTTTGGATAAAACCATATATTAATCTTGGATTTAATATATATAACTTATGGTTCAGCATTAATTAGTCGGTATGGTTATTACTAGCATACTTTATTAATTGATGTGTACTCTAGACTTAATTATGATCATTAATTGTATGATTATATACTTCATTTTTATGGGAGATTCGGTAAATGTTATTTGTATTAGAATTGAATTATATATGCTTATAAAAAGTGCTCATGAAGTTGTCAAATTTTATGTGGCGTCCATACTTATTTTTTCAATTAGTTTTGGACATTTGTAAAACTTCATATCTAAAATTACTGTTATCAATTAAAATTGTTAGTGAGTAATGAAAGTTTTTTTACTGTATTATATTTAAAAAGGAAATTTTCAATTTTTACAACCTTTGGATGAATAATAATGCATTGTAAACATGTTGCCACTGTAATATTCAGCATTGCAATGAAAGATTGCAAAATTGAATAACATTTTTATAATACCGAAATATTTTAAATAATTTACAATGATGACTAATTTACAAAAAGTGGATATGTTTAATAATTTCATTCCTAGGATTCACCTTCAGCTTATTGCTTCTCCTCGCTTATCTTATGAAACTATAGCTTTGTATATGTTAGAAATAAAATTCGTTATAATGACTACAGTGGGGGAATAATGAATTCTAAGATATATAAATAATATAAAAGAAAACAGAGGGTATGTTTTTTATTGGGTATATTAAAATGATCAATTACTTCTCATTTGAGTAGAATTAGATTTCAATAAATATGAGCTCTTGAGAATTAATATAGTCCTAATTAAAACCTTAGAAAAAGGTCCTTCATTAAAAACGGATTTTTTTTTGTTTACTGTTTATTTAAATAGAAAAGGCCTCAAGTGGTTGACATAGTGGCAAATTTAAAATATTGTAAACAAGTGTAGAAATTGATGCAATTCAAATTGGGTTATAAAAAATTCTCTAACTTCGGGATCCTCTTTAATATATTGTACAGCAAAAACTAGTTGATAAATTATTTTACAATTAAGGCAGGAAAACTTGCTTTTGTTGCTTATCATTATAATTTTAAATGCGTTACAGAAATAGTAAGCTTGTTATTTAAGTTTTGCCATTTCAATATTTCTACATTTTATAAGTTAATTGTCATTATAAAAAATATTTTTTGTCACTTTTTCCTATGCATCAAATATGGTATTTAGACATTTTTCTGCTTTTCTTTGGCCATAAATGATTATTTGAAATTTCAGCTCTAAGTTTTTTAAAAAAAAAAAATCAACAGTTTGAATTAGTAATAATTGATTCCTTAGTTTTCCTTTTACAAATCAGACCGTTCTTTTAAAAAAAAAAGTTTTGAAACTCACAATTGGTTTTGAAGTTTTTGAGCAGATATTGGCAGCTTTAACAAAACTATGGATTGGATTAAAAATTAGAAATATTATGCTGGACAGAGTTCTTCAGGATTTATTATGTATGAAAATATTAAAATCACCCATCTTAATCTCTCTATTACTTCATATTAACTCCTATCATAAAATCTTAAATAAAAAATATAACTATTTTAATGGAATGATTGTGATTTCTTTACTGACACAACATCTGCAATATTTAAGGGGTAATATATTGATACTAGAAAATGTGTTTACCTGGTGTGCATCAGTATTATGCATCTTTATCTTAGATTTCATATCTTTCATCCTTGAAAAAAAGTTGTTTGCACTTATAGATCACCCGTATTGTAGACGGGTTTGATAGAATAGTCCCATTGTAGCTCGTGCATGTCATAAGAGATTAAAATGGGTACCCAGTGTTTGGAGGTGTAGCCAGGAACCCTGCCCCTGGGGATTATATCAAGGTACCTCAGGGACTTGCCTTCTTTTGGTTAGTATGGGCATCATGACCCCGAGGCACCCTAGTGATCTTCTTTAGCATGGGGTTTACTGGCTTTGTTAAACACTGGTGATGCTCTCCCTGGTTACCCTAGTGATTCTTCTCTATTTTCAACCCTCCTTGTCAACCATATTTTTTTCCCCCAATTTCTCTTGCACGTCTGGACCACAGTTTCATCTTTTTTTTTTTTTTTTTTTTTGTGCAACATAGCCACATCTAGCTCTTGTACCAATAACCTTCACTTTTACTCCCTGCTCTTATAGGTACTTTCAAATAGTGTCATTTTTTTCGGCAAAAGTTGTCAACTTTAGAAATTTGTCAGGAGAAAATAGTTTTTATATAAGTCAATTAGAGTAATATCCCTGATTTTTTTTTTGCTTCAGAACAAAGTTCCTTTGTAGTGTGGTTAATTTTATTTGCAATGATGGCACTGGCGAGATATCAACATCAGTTGGAGAAGAGAAAAGTTATTGGGTCAGATTTAATAATATTTGGAAAAACTATATATATGCCAGTATGAAATTCAAAGAAATGTCCATAAACTCTTTTGCGTTTTTACATTAAATTTAGTATTTTATTGAGAAGTATTTTGAATATCTGAGTGTTAAAGGCCATTTCAATTATGTCTTTTTCAAGATATAACTCATAGGAAAAATTATTGAAACTGATTTTATCAAATGACTATCGAACATAACTAAGGTGCTGTCCAAAGAAACTTCGGGGTGGGATAACTCTTTTAAATGACGGAAATTTACATACTTTTTCTGTAATCTGCAATTCCCTATCAATAAAAACCGAAAAAAAGAGGCAAGGCTAACTTTATATACATACACATGCATTAAATTACTTTTTACATATTATTTGTAATTCTGGATTTTTATTTTTGAAGAAAATTCAAACTAAGTATAATTTTTTAAAAAGATTATTTGCTTTTTTTTTTTTTTTTTTTTTTTTTTTTAATTGAAGTTTTGACACAGTGTTTTTATGTACATTCATTAAAAAATAGGATATTTTTAATAACTTGCACAGTTTTTATCAATCTTAATGGCTTAAAAGGAATGTAATGATGATATTAAGGCTTTAATAAATTTAGTTAATTGGCATCTGTAAAAGAGAGTTTTCATGATGAAAACTGATTCTTTTATAGAAGGAAGTGTAGAAGATAGTGGGTCTAAATAGATTGTTTTCCAAATTTTTTAGAATCCCTTCATTAGTTCCAGAGATGCAAGAGAATGTGTTAATTATTATGTGCAAATGATAATAATTTTCCATGTTTTTTTGTGGGGGGGGGGCTGTGATAGCCTAGTGATCATGGCCGATGGTTTTCGTTCAGTCGCGGGTTTGATCCTTGGCCGCCAAAGACCTGCCGTGTAGCTGGGATTGATGCACGTTAAATCTGTCAGGGCTCAAAGTCTTCCCATTGGTATGGTGTGGAAGTTAGGAGAAGGGGGTGCCAGCTCAGGTATTGTCCTCGTCACTTGACCGTGGTCCAAAATTATGAGATCCGTCACCAATAGCCGTCGTGTTGCTTCTAGTGTGACATTAATATAAACTAAACTAATCCCTATTTTTTTTAGCTAAAGTTGAAATGTGAATTGATCATCAACATAAACTAGTATGCTCCCCTTAAATTTCTGTGATTTATTTTATTGGTTTCAAAATTGAATATTTTGTTATCTGTTGGAGGGAATTTCATGATACTTGGGATTTTTTTAAATGGTAAATTTGGATAATTTTAGGTATTTTACTATATTAAATAATTTAATACTGAAAAAATTATGTATCATGTGGTGTGAGAAACTTTGAAAATGTTGTAGAAAATTTGTTGTCAAAACATCTTATATAATCAATTGTCTCTATAATTTATAGCAAAATGTTTGAGACATACACTGAACAATAGGGTACTCATTTTTTAAGCATCTATACTGAAATCTTTTGATCATAATTTTACAAAGTTTGAAATTTAGGCTTCTTTTCCAATATGAAAAATCGCACACAAAAAAAAAAAATAATAGACGTTGATAATGGGAAAATTACTTTTGGAAGATAACTGTTATTTTAATTAATCTATTAATATCATAATTTAGTTTCCTTTGAGCATTTAACATTGATTCTTTTGAGCCTCCAACATTATCTAGCTGTAGTGCGGACAAAAATTTTAAAAGGTCTTAATGACTATATAGATTAGTCAAGTACAATGGTCTGGTTGGTGATGTTATGATTAATTAGTCTTAAGATTTTTAAATTTCGGGCCCAAATGCATTTAAGGACAGTTGCAAGATTTGTTTCTTGTTATTCTGCAAAATTTACTAAGTCCTCGCATAACAAGGAATGGAAGTTTGGGAAATGAGGTGCCACCTCAAGGACTATGTGGCTGTGGTAGCATAGTGGTCATGGTAGTAGACTTGCAGTTGGCGGTTTTTATCGAGTCATAGTTTCTATACTTGATGCCATTAAAGACCCACTGTGTAGCTGGGGCTGATGCATGTTAAATCTTGTTCTTCTATTGGTGTGGTGTGGAAGATTGAAGAGGGAGGTGACAGTTCAGTTGTCATCCTCGTCACTTGAACTATGTTCAAAGTTACAAGGCCCATCGACAATAGGCCTCATGTTTTTTCTAGTGTGATTTTAATGAAACAAACCAACCTCGGGGACCATCGGCCCTTCAAAATTATATGTATTCAATTGCTATTATAAATTATAGAATAATATTAATTAAGCCTAACCTCAAATATAAAACAAAGAATCAGAACAGTGAGCCAACTGAGGAGTCATTTGTGATATTTGATTGTAATAAAAAAAAATTGCAAACTTTATCGTACTTGTAGCCCATTGTGCAGCTTTGATACAATTAGTATTAAACCAGGCTAACATCTGTATTAATAAAAAGAGTGTTTGTATGTGTGACAAAGCATGCACATACAAAGTCCCAGGTGTACAATGTTTGATACTCTGAAATTATAGGTTAGGCACCTTGAAGCAATATATATACATATGTTTAATGTTGAAGTAAGTTTTTGCTATGCTTTGCGGCCTTAACTCTCAAATGAAATATTGCACGATTGCAATTCTTGCAGCATGCAAGAGATTTAGGTTTCTTTTAAAAAGAAGACTGACATTATTTTGGGCATGTAAACTAAATAGCCACCTATTTGTCATATTTTTGAAAATAGCTAAAAGTGTCAAATTTCCAGTTTTTTAGTTTTAAATCATTCTACCCCAAAACTGTCTCAAAGGGCACATTATTCATATGTTTTTATGTTTATGCTCAATATGTTTCTCAATTAATGCATGTAAAACACTTGGATAGAGATGACAAATAAGCTAATTGTGTATCTTTTGTACATCATGATATTTAAATTTTTATCTTGCTTATGATTACAAAATACATTAGAAAAGTAATATTTTGAATAAAGTATTTTATTTAAAATTTTACTACCGAATTTTAAGAGTTTTGTAAAATATTATTAAACTTATTTACTTTTTAAATATTTTTTGTTTAAATTGCTTTAGATTAAATATTTTCTTGAATTCAGATTTTCACTTTTTGTAATGACAAATGTTCTTTTTAAATAGTGGGGATCACAGAGAAAAAATGAATTGACATTTGCACATACATTTTTGTTTCGTATATAATCTTTGCTTAAAGAATTTCTGAGCTAATGAGATTGAAATTATATTTTCGGTTTTCCATTTTTTGAAGATGTGCATTTGTCTTCAAAGTGATTTTAATAAATATTTTGTTTTGTCACAGTATGAAATTATGTTGAGATTACTTAATTTTATTGAAGGGAATGAAATTTTTTTTTTTAAACTGTATTTGTAAAAACTTGATACATGCTACTGTTCAACAAAATTTATTTTGTCATAAAAATATGTGCTAAAGGCTCTTTTTATTCCAAATTAAATGCGATAATATTTTTTAATTGTTTAAATTTTTTCTTTGCTCACTTTTTAAGAGTAACTTTTTAAATCTTTCTTTTAATGTTCTACGTTTGTTAATTTTCTTTTCTTGAATTTGATTCTTTTTGTCCAGACCTCAAATGTGGGTACAATGGAACGTTTCCCTGGCACATCATGATTGTTTTTCTGGATGTCTGTCGCATTTGATGATTTCCAGTAGTAGTGTGTTTCCAGATGTGATTTTCTAAAAGAGGGATCAAAATCGTCTTTTGAAGAAGTATTTTCAAGCTAATCTTGAACGAGATGTTTGAACTTTTCATTACCATAGTTGGGAAAATTCTGCTTCATTATGAACTATTATATCATTAGTATATGTTAAAGATTCTATTAAGCTGTGCCTTATGTCATTCTTTGTAAATTTGCTATGTCAAAATTAAACATGAATTTAAAAGCACTATATGTTTGCAAATATATATTTAAATTCTAAATACAGCTGCTTTTTCCAGTATTTTGTAGAACAATGTGTACTCTTTCCAGGCTTAGGTTGGAAATAAGATACTTCAGTAGTAGTATTCATAATGCATAAATTTTCTTCTTCTAAAAACACCAAAATATCTACTTAAACTGCTTCTATAAGAAATTGTCCACATTAAATTGTGCTTACACTTAATAATTCACCAACATATGTAGTTAATACAGATTTGATATTTGCAACTGACTTAAGACTATAAGATTGAAACCTTTGTATGTTTGTCTCAAATTATCTCTTTGACCTTTATACAATGAGTCATTTCTGTTACTTGTTTATTATTAGAAATTGTAATGAAGTAACAAAAATCATTTGTTTTGAATTTTTGAAATATATTTTATTTACATAACTTGTGCTCTTATTTTTTGAATTGCAATCAAGATGTGTATTTTCACTATATTCATTGTCTGTATATGTTTATTTACAAGACATTTTTACACTTTATATGTGATTAAAGATGTTTGCCTTTTATCTTTTATATGTACTTGATTTTTCCAGGTAGTGTCTGTGTGTTTTTTTATGAATATAAAATCTGTGATAAGTTTTGAAGGTTTGACTTTGCTTTTAAAAAAAAGCAAAGATGATTTGCTTTGATAAAATTTTATGAAATTCTTATATTTATCTTTTAAAAGTAAATATAATTTCTGAATATATGATAGTTGAAAATACTTTGGGAAATTAAGTATGGTGTTTAGTTTTATGGCATAAAAGCTGTTAATTGAGTTACTGAGTTCTTACAGACAAAAATTGGATAAAATATTGTGTTTTTGACACATTAATAAAAGTGTAATTTTATTTCTTAGCAATTTCTGAATAAATCAGATTTTAGAAAATTTTCAATTTTATTCCATTGAATATAAACGTGATCTTAAATATGAATTTTTCATTTTTTTATTATGATGAAAAATATTTGCTTGTATAGTACATTGTAATGAAGATAAATTAATTATATGAAACTGTTTCTGAATAACATACTTATAAAAAGAAAGGTAATCTAAAAGCAATTAAGACAATTTAGCAATCTCTAGTTTTTCTCTTTCATTACAATTTTAATCACCAAAGAATTACTTTAATGCAAAATACATGAAAATGATTGTTTAGAAAAGTAATAAAAATATGAGTTGTATTGAAAGATATATAAATGTATACAAAAATGTCTCATAAAAGTTGTGAATGCTGGTATGTATAATATTATAAATAGGAGATCCAAGTAAAAGAATTCCAGTAGCATTTCTAGCATATTACTGTGAGACTTCTTTTTATAAATCATTGTTTTGTCTGGGAAATATTTGGTGTATAAATAAAAATAAAGTTTGTATACCTGCCTTATGTGTTGTAATTTCCTTATTAATATTTATCCTATGTTTTATAGAAATTGCTTTATATTGAAATTCAGAGAAGTTCAAGAAATTAATGGATTGGTAGGCATAAGCTATATATATTGTAAGATCTTAAAAAATTGGTTATTCTCCTCTTCAGTACTTCCAAAGAGCCTTTTGTATTTAAGAGAATACTTGTGTATAAAATCACTATTGAAACATTTATTTTTTAGAACTGATCTTATAAGATCTAGAAAATGTACCCTCATATATATGTGTATTTAATAGGGAACATAAAATTGTGTGTATGGGATATTAAAAGGAAATTTATACTGTGGAACTTTGCTTCTGTTGAGTGTGTAGCATTTCAAATTATAAAGGGGTGCTTGACCAATGACAATAGGTTTTCTTAAGAAAAAATACTCAAGAATGTAAGAATCAAGATCAAAATGAGTTAATAGTACAAAAGATCCAATAAAAGTTTTTGAGAGAGGTACTAAGCAACTAGGAAAAAATTGAGCTCGAAATAGGAAGAGGTTTATTCTTGAAGGGGGGGGTTGTATTTTGTGGTGCAATTTCATCATGCTATATAAACTTATGAATATATTTTGAAATTATACATTTTTTTTATATTGGAGCTGTTCATTCATTGGTGAAAATTCTAAAGCTTATGGCCAGTGTTGAATCAGTCAAGTTGTGTGCTGGATTCCTGATATCACGCAAGACTTGCTGAGTAATGAGACTGATGCGCTTCAAATTTGGAGGTGTTGAAGTTAGGAGAGAGTGATTCAAAATTACAATATCCATCACCAATAACCCTCTTGGTGGTTCCAAGTATGATGTTATAAACCGTAATTCATTGATGAGAATTTATTCTTATTGAACTAGTATAAAGTCATGCCTTTGGATAACCTAACACCAAAATGAATCTGAAGGTGAAACAACTATTGACATATAGTGAATAAATGCTTCATAAAGAAAACAGATTAATTTGTTTCAAAATTTGAATCATTAATCAGTTTTAGGAGGTGCCATCTTGTCTACCTGTCCCCTCTCACTCACATTTTCATTTTTTATAATGTCCTAAAATTCTTTCATTTTTGAGCTCATGCCTCATTTTTCCTTTCTTTAAAAATTTTTGAACTCAATGACTAAAAATAATATAGTTGAAGGAAATAGCAATATTTTTAAAAGCATAAAAATTCACGAGACTAAGTTTCAGTGGGCAATGATGCATTTAAAGCCTTTAATTATGAAATGAGTATCCAGAATAATGTGTAGCATAAAACACTAATGAAAGTTAAATTATCGACTTATTAAAAGTCTATTGGCAGTGTGTTATGAGCACAGTATTTGATTTTTAAACTTTGTTCTGATAAATTATTCTCAAAATCGTAATTTATTTAATGGAATCGCTAATTAGAGCTTCCACAGATTTAACGTGGTCTTTAGTGGCTGCAGGACTTGATGGTAATAACTAGCAGAACAACCGGTCGCGATTTCGTGTCCATGATCACTATCAGTTTTTATCTAGAACTGTACTGCAGCAGTGAGCTAATGTGTTTTTGAATAGTTAATTATTCTAATGTAGTCTTAATTTTTGAAAAATAATTTTTTAATTAACAATTTTGTATAGTTTTTTGTAGGATTACATCTCTGTAGCACTTGAATTTTTAAAGTAATTGTTTTTGAAATATAAGCTGTATATCTTTGTTAAAAATAGATCATTAAGTATATGAGTACAGAATTTTTTAAAATATTTATATTAAGTCGTTGTGTTAGAAAAATAAATTTTTTTTTTTTTTTTTTTTTACTGAGTCATAAAATATATATTTAAAATTTGCCGAAATCTTTAAGGATTTCGTTGCATTTCGCTCTTTATCAATATTTTCGTAAATTACTGTTGAGTAAAATAAAATAAAATTTTTTTTAAGAATATAGTGTATTTGTAACAGTAATAAATATTTATTTTTACCAGTTAGCTTGTTAATCTCGTTATAATTTATGATTTTCCTATAAATTTTCAGCAGTTCGTATTTTAGTTTCATCCTCAATAGTCAAAGTAAACTACGTTATAGCTATTTTTTTTCCTGGTATGCTGTTTACCTTTTAAAATGAAAAATATTATAATATATACTGTAGAAAGTGTATTATTAGTATGTATATTTTCTTTAAAGATAATGGGGTTTTTTTTATTCATCTGCTTTAAACTTGTCTGACTTAATATGAGAAACCCCCACCGATTTAAAGATATAACATTGTATGGCCTTTTATGTAGTATTTAAGATTTTAATCCTGATATTTTACTTTGTATTGTTTTTTTTTTTTTTTTTTTTTGTTTCGTTTTTATCTTAATGTGATTATAAAAAGTTTTGTCATATACTAAACAAATGTTGAGCATAGCATAGCCATACGTGACTCTTGAGTCATAAACCCTCACTGTCACTTACTCACTCAGTAAAGAGTGTAGTATTTTGAAGGAGTAAGAAAAAGAGAGGGTTTCGTTAGTCAATTTCTAGTGTCATCGTAAAGAAAGCTTTTACCATTAAATGAGTTCTGAAAAGGCTGAAATAAATAACTATTTGAATTAAAAATTATGCGTAAAATAATAAGGGAGGAGTATCGCACATCTCGCATGCGCTTCCGAATTGCAACATTTTTTCATGTTAAAATATATTCGGATATCGCCATGTTGAATGATAGCATTTTTACGAATAGTGTATTTTTAATGATATTAACTTAGATAATTTAATTAGAGAGTGTGTATTTTGGATGAGAATGTATTACAGCTCATAATTCTGATTACTTCAGTGGAATAGTGTCATGTAATTTGTCAATTGATAACAGAGCACATCCGTATTAATTGTTCAATCGTTATTTAAAAAACACACTCATTTAAGATCCTACCAAACTGATATCATCGCCTTTCTTTGGTTAAAGATTTTAATAAACTTTATTAGCCTTGCTCAATATATATATATTTCAAAATTTTGTTTTTAACTATTTATTTTTATCCTCTATAATCATTCGTTTCAAAAATAGATTATTTTACTCTCATTTCATATGTAAATCGGGAGCTTTTGTTTCACGAAGTTGACTTGAGTTTATATAATACCCATATACGGAGCTTACTTGTACAATGAAGTAATTTTTAAATATCTTGAAATGCTTGTAGGGACATTGAAAAATTATAGTTAGTATACCGTATTGTGTAAGGACACAATACTCGTTTAGTATCCCGTATTGTCTTTAGACCTCACTGGTCAAAAAGCCATTTGTGGACAAAAACCAGAGCTGCGTTGTGTTAGAAACAATTTGGTCTCTTCGTTTAAACACTAGCGTCCAAAAGTTAAGCATAATTCGTAAAATGTGAGTAAATTTAGGTGAATTTGTACGCGCGAAATAACTTGTGGAGAATCATCTGTTGAAGGTGAAACTGTTTTTACGCAAAACATTTCAATCGGCAAAACATCAGCGCAAGTTGGTACACAGGATAAACCGTCTCAGCATAAGCGATGCAGACAGGTTTCGTGCAATTCATGTGCAAAGAAACGTTGTTAACGATTAAACAGAATGAATGATGCCACAAAGACGACAACAGGACTTATTTGCGAAAGGAAGACTCATTGTAATGCTTGAATCCGGATGATCACAAACTGAAGCGTGTTGAATTACTTATGTGACTCAGTGTGGGATTTCAAGACTGGAAGAGGTTTCAAAGAGCGGGAAGTGTTAATCTATGACCAGTACCAGGTCGGCTAAGAATCATAACCTTTCGCCAAGATCGATATCTGGCAATAAATGCGCGACGTCAGAGAGACAGTTGTGACAATGAACTGGGCTCAGTGATTCTCAGGCTCCACAGAAGTACGAATTTCCAAACAAAATGATCACAGGAAATTCAATCATGTTGATCTCTATGCTAGACAACCAGCAGTTTACATTTCCTTCTCATCTACACATACTTACTCGTTTAAACTTGAGTTCGGATCATCAGTACTGGAGCTTAAGACAGTGGTCTAATGTAATGTTCAGTGACGAATTTCGCTTTAGTCTGAAGACTGATTTTCATCAGCTAATGATATGGCAAGAACGTGAAACTCGTTTTCACTTAGGAAACATCACGGAAAGACATCGTTTTCCGTCACAGTCAGTCATGATGTGAGCTGGCATCATGCTATCGGCCGAATAGACCTCCATATGTTTGGTACGGGGTCCTTGACTGTTAAGAGGTGCAGAGATGAAATTCTTATGTCCGCTAGTTTCGAGATGCTGTCGGTCCTAACTTAATATTTATGGATGATAACACGCCTTGCCACCATGCAAGTCTGATCGACGACTTCCTTGAAACAGAAAATATCCATCGCATGATATCGGAATACACGGTAGTCAAGTGGTCATGACCGTAAGCTCGCGGCCGTCATTGTTTTAGTCGAATCGTGGGTTCGAGTCCTAAATCCTCTCAAAACCTGTCGTTTAGCAGGGTCGATGCATATTGGATCTGTCGGAGTTCGTTAATGTAATGTGGAAGTTTGGAGAAAGGGATGTCATCCTCATTTTTTGATAATTCAAAATTACGAGGCCCGTCACCAATTTGTTGGGTCCTCCGGTTGGAGTAGGGCCGCGGTAGTCTAGTGGTCAAGGTAGTGGATTCGCGGCCGACTGTTTTCGTTCAGTCGCGGGTTAAATCTGTTCGGGGCCCAAAGTCCTCCCTCGTCACTTGACCGTGGTTCAAAATTACGAGGTCCGTCGCCAATAGCCCTCGTGTTGCTTCTAGTGCGACGTTAATAAAAACTAAAACTAAAACCCAAAGTCCTCCCATTGGCGTGGTGTTGATGTTAGGAGAGGGGGTGCCAGTTCAGGTGTCATCCTCGTCACTCCATCGTTGTTCAAAATTGCGAGGTCCGTCTCCAATAGCTCTCGTGTTGCTTCTAGTGCGACGTTAAAAACTAAACTAAAACCTCCCTTTGGCGTAGCGTGGAAGTTAGGAGAGGGGGTGCCAACTCGGGTGTCGTCCTCGTCTCTTGACCAAGGCTCAAAATTACGAATAGCCCTCGTGTTGCTTCTAGAGCGAAGTTAACAAAACCAAACCAACCGTTATCAATTACCCTCAGAGAGATGTTAATAATCAATTCGAAACACATCACATTTCGGTAGTAAAAGGGGTGATTTATTTTATATGTTTTTATTCATAGGAACACACACATAAATCAAGATTGATTTAAGTTATGGAATACAATTGAATGATCTTTAAACCCTGCTGATTTTAAAAATGAATTATGGAAATAGTATGTAAAAGGTCACGCATGTGCAAAATGTTGCTATGAATATATTCATTACATTAAATACTGCTATTGAATGCGTTCACACTCAATTTCTTTAAAAATGTGTTAAGGATTTCATTTCATTGGACACTGATTTTTATACTGAGCTACCATAATTATATTACTAATTTACGAATGAAATGAGTATTTGATGTATAAGTATGATAAAAGGCGACTTAGATCTCCGAATCCTTAAGAATTATGACTATTAGTATCTCATTTATCAAATTTCTTGTAAACAAGTATTGTTACAGACAATAGTTTTTAATTATACCCTTGCAGTACAATAACTCTTAATGTTAAATAATCATTTTTATTTTTTAGCATTTTAGTTATCTGGATGGAAAGTAAATAGCTTGAGCGATTTACTTTCTACTTAAATGATAATTAATAGAAATCATCTTTAAAGCCTTTTTTTTTTAATGTAATAGTTATTAAGCAGAAATCATGAGGAATCTCAGATGAGTCACATCTGTGGATTCGAATGTTAATAAAATTGTTAATTTTAACTGAGAGACAGTTTTTTATTGAATTTTTAAACTTAATTTTCATTAATTTGTCTTTAAAAGATGCGTTTATAATTTTAGGGATCACATAGATTTACTTTTTATTTTGTTCTGTGCAATGCTTACATCACTTTTTGAAAACGTGTGTTCATAAAAAGAAGTTTTCATTCTGGAAATCAGTGTATTTTTTTCCTACTAAAATATGAATAGGAATAGCTGACAAGCTTTCAAATTTGACTGAATTTACACATTTATATAACTCGAATAAATTACATGTTAAAGAATTAATAATATACATGTGTTTTGTAAAGAATTAATAATCTCATTTTAATGAACTCGTCTGATGAAATCAACGACTGTGTTTCCCCACCACCACCCTTCTGAAAAGGACATGTCTTTTGTAACAATGGAATTGGTCTAGCGAGCAACTGATCTTTTGCGCAATCAGCAGGTGCTAAAATGTTTAACTCGGATATAATACTGTATAGTTGGCACAGGCAAACAGTTCTTTGTTCATGGTATGTCGTATTTCATGTTGTGTATTTTGTAAATCTTCATATAGTAATTTTCAATCCAAATTGTATTATTTCTTTTACTGAAACTAGTTCCGTGTTTCAATAGTTTCTTTTTGTACAAGTTATATTAACTTGCTATGTTCATATGCATATATTTCCAGTTCAAAATATGTTCTCGAATTTTACTTCCTATCATCCGATCGACCTGAAATTTTGCATACATGTATAACTCCAATAACAATGCAATACTGTGATATGCTTAAGAAGTGACAGACGATGGGGAGGTGGGGGGGGGGGCTTGCATTAAACAAAGTACAATTGTATTAAAATTTTACACTTATATAGCTGTCGTAATTGCTTTTTTGTTGTTGTTTTAGTTTGAAGATTGAAAAGAATTAAATCAATGAAAATAACAAGAAAAATGTATCAAGCTTTTATTTAAAAATTGACTAAAAAAAGTTTTAAAAATAATTTTTTTAATAGTGTAAAATAATATATAATTTATAAAAGCTTGAGATATTAATACTTTGTTAAAATAATGAGAGATATTAATACTTTTATGAATAGCTATGGTACTTAATTTCTCGGTAATTACCTAGGTACCTTAGTTAAAAACCTCAAGCTTTTAAAAATTATATATTATTTTACATTTAAAAAATATTTTTATACCTTTTAGTTTATATTTAAATAAAAAAGTTTTTTATATTGATTTAAAAAAGTTTTTTTTTACTTATATTTATTCTATCTTGTATCTAAAATATGTAATAATTAAATTCTAACGTCATAAATTTTTACCAATGGTAAAACTTTTTTTATACATTTCCTATTGTATTGTTATTTAGCCAAATATTATGCCTGAAATAGATTTTCTATAACTGGACATCTGAATTTTCTTATGCATTTAAATTTATCTATTAGGAAAAGTAAAAGGAATTGCGCAGCAGTCAGTTTGGAATATCTTCTGATAGAAATTCCATATGCAGTAAGCAATTAACATTTCTCCTCTCTTCAAAAATATCTTTATGATCATCTGTGTATTTATTTTGTGACTTTTTTAAATGTTCGTTGGATATTCTTGCTTTACAAATTTCTTACGTGTAAGATTTTCTTCTTCCTTAATATTTGGGATTAAAAGTTTTCTTTGTTGTTTAGCATCTGTTACACTCCAGATGTTTATCTGAAATGAAACAGAAAGTGTTAACTTTAGGTAGGAAATGTACTACAATTGAAATATCACTCAAAAGAAATCTTTAGAAAATGCTACGGATGCATTCGTTGTGCTCAGTAATATTATAAAAGTTGCTGAATTTCTCTTTCTGAAAAATTTAATTAAGAAAAATTAAATTTGTATTTAAGATTCTTCAATTTATTTATTTTTTACTGAATGCAGATTAATAAGCATTATTATTTCAATTTTTACTCTCATAAGAAAATATATCTTGGAAAAATTGGATTTATTTACTGTTAGTAACAAGCTTTTCTTGTTTTCAAAACTTTGTTTTATTGCTATAAAAATATTGTAAAATTGCTTTAAAAATAATTTGCAGTTTTCGTTAAGAAAATATTGTTGTTTATGTTTGGTTTAATAATTCAAGCCCTAAGCCGTGCAATAGGTTATAGTTTTCATTGACATGCGTTGCGCCCTGAAGCATACTATGGATTACAGCCTTTTGCCCTTGTAGTCAAGAAACCAAGACATCTCCGCTTTGATCTTAGGTCTAGTCGCACATAAGTATATATGATCTAAAATCTCCGAACCAATTTGAATATCTGTTGTGTGACGTGTCTCAATTGGATTTGAAATATTCTTCCTCGAGAGAAAGAGAAGGATGAACTAGATCTTCTGAACCTTAGTCTAATGAAGAGCGGAAATTGAGCTGACTTTTCATTCCCCGTACATTTCTGCTTCATATGAGTATCCTGTGATATCCTACTGGATTTAACTCACCGTAACACCACATGATGATCTTTTGAAAAATGAAGTTCCGAATTCGCAATCTTGCGGTTACTAACATGTGATTCTATCAATCAAACTTCCTGAAAATACAGAAAACGCATTAATAAATTTTTTATTATTATTGTTAAGTTTTTCGTTAGCTGAACCGTAATTTCACTGAATTTAAATGATTTTGTGAGAAATTTTTGAACATCTTGGTATGTAGAATCATACATTTTGAAAAACTGATAGTTACTCAAAAATTTACGTAATCTTGGAATGTTTAGTAAAGTTGCAAAAACTAATATAAATGCTTCGTAACATTTATGAAACAATGTAAAAAAAAAACGCTTCCTTGTATTATTTTGAAGGAAAATTATATATATATATATATGTGTAGTGTTATCTCTTATTCTTAAGTATTTGGAACCGATGGAAGTTATGAGAAAACAATACGTATTCTTGTTGCGTAGCGAACTTCTTTTCGTATTACATCTTGCATATATCCAGAAAGATTTTGTCTCATGATCTACGCACTCAACATTTGAAGAAACTTCGAATCTTCTTGAATTGTGGAATCTTTTCTAATTTAAGATCACATTGAGAAAATTATCACTTAACTTCACTATCAGTATAAAAATTTCAGTCTTGGGTAATAGAAGTGGCTATGACTGTTTGATAAAATCATGGCTTAACAACAAAACAGCAGCGTGTTGGGAATTTGATTTGCAATTTATTATATCTTAACAAGCCTCAAAATCCTAACTAAACTTAGTGTACAAACTTTGAAACCAAATAGCATCACCTGAAACAAAAGAAAAATATATATATTATTTATATAAACTCAATTAGTACTAAGGTATGAAGGAAAAATCCGTCCATCTTTTCTACCTTTTTAATCTGTATCTACTCCCAATTGGTAAAACTTCTACGGCACCAGTTACGCGTGTAGATTGATAGTGAGTTCTGAATTTTTTTTTTATATCGTACAGTTTTGTTTTTTTAAATTAATATATATATGTAAAACGTTTTTTTTTTATATATATATATATATTTTAATTTTGCTCTTGTGTCTCTATAAATTCAATACTTAACATCTATAGCTTGATTTGTTCCATAACCACAATATTTTCGTATATCTCCAAATTTTAATGTTCATTTTTAAAAAAAAGACAGCCTAACTATAATTTATTTTTACACAAACTTTACATTTAGAATATAATTATAGCTGAACTTAGTTTTTGTTTCCCTTACTTTGAAAACAAATATCAGTCTCTCAGTTTCATTGCCGTATTTCGGTATCCATATCTTTACCTGAAAATTTATTAGTAATCAGCTTTTTATTTATCTTGGAACTTGAAATAAGAAATATTTCGCTTAAATGTTTATTCAATATTGTGTAATGAATACCCATTATTAGATAGACACAACTCTTTATTTTTCTTATCTAGTAGCTTTTTTTGTTGCTGTCGTTGGATGTAAAAAAGTTAATTTTGCAAGCTACACCAGTTAGCTTATCATACCTTTCAAACCTTTCCAAATTTCGACTCAGATTGTTCATGATAAAATAAGATAATAAGAGTTCCTTCCCCTTCGTATGTTTTGGAGACAGTACTTAGGTTACAAATATGATAAAAAAAAAAAATACTGTGCTTTTATTTTAGAAAGTGCAATCACTGGTGTTTTCGCTTAAGTATCGTCTGATAAGTAATTTATCCTTCTTTGGTGCTTTTTTTTAATATTTTCATTTCATTGTTTGATATTTATCTATAAAATGTTTAGCCACTATTATAAATTTAAGAATCAAGAGTTATTTAAATTTATTTTATCGGCATTATATAATGACATAGTATGATAAATTGATCTATATATAATGTATTATTTTAAATTTAAGTTTCTAATTTATCACATTTGTACCATAATATTGATTAAATTAATTGTTTAAAAACATTTTAATTAAATATTCGGTATATGATTAAAAGGACTGTAAATGTATAAAATATTTTATGAAACAAGCACTGTTGTTTGTTAAACAGAAAAGACTTGAAAATTTTTGTATAAATCTAACTCATTAGACTTTGCAATTTGTATTTATATGCTCGTGGTGCATTGTGGAACGTGATCTAGAACTGTTCGGGAATTAACCAAGTATTAAGTTAATTAAAAAATCACACGAATTCCAAATAAAAAAAATTGCTAGTTTAGAAAATGATTGCGTTGCAATCTGAAAAAGCGTTTACTGTCGTTATATTCATATTTATGCTATAATGATAAGGATTACGATAAATCTTTTTTTCAATCATGTCCACGATATGATCCTGATTGAAAAGAGAACATTTCAAAGATTTTATGAAAAAGAAATGATAAATTTAATGGCATTTTAAGAGTATTGTTACAAAAATCGTCTTGTGAGTATAGTCCAACAAGGAGGACAATGGAGAAAGACTCTTTATTCACAAATAATCAGGTAAAGACGAAGCGTAGCAGATCTTGTATAGAATAGTAGAACAACCGAAAAACAGCACTTGTACAGATTAGCAACACAAACAGATAGCAAATCACTAGTATTAACAGTAATAGCACTTTCAATAACTTTCAACTCACCAGCTTACTCGCACTGCAGACAAAACTCCAAAGTGATATTTTGCACTTCAAAAGCAGATTGCTTCATTTCAGCACCTCCGAGACGTCACAGGGAAAGTTCCGGAAGAATCCATAACTTCTCTTCTAATAAAGATATCGCGAAAATTCAAGCATATTTTCAAGAACCTTCATTTTGTCGCTCAAATGGTTTCCAAGGATGGAGGTCACTGCTTAATCCTTCCTCGATACAACAATACCTCCATAAATGTCTCTTTTCAACCATGAGAGTTATATTGCAGGGAAGCTTTATTACAGGGTCGTAACAGTATTTATTGAGTTTAATTAAAACCTAAAGATAAGAACTGAAATATTACTAACCATTTAATTTGAATTGTAAGTTTAGATTGGTCTGAAATCAAAAGAGCGTACTTGTTTAAATCAAGTTTTGTTTATATTTCTATAAGTAAATCGGTATTATAAATATGGAGTGTTTAAAAAGTAGGAATGGAATTATTGCAAAGGGTTCTCACGCACATTTCCCTTTAACTATCCTCTGGGGCTATTTTATTACGAGGCTTGATATGAAAACCTCGCCTTGTGAAAGAACTGTGACTTATATAAATGAGCCTTGCTGTTTCAGAAGTGTATTGAATAGGATTAAGGAGATAGAGGAAGTTACACACTCTACAGAAGTTAGATCACTGTGAAAAGGTATACATATCGTGTGTATTTGATTATGATCTCGTATTCCGATTAAATGGCTCTACTTAAATCATATCCACTTATTAGGCGTTTACTACTTAGAGTTCCCAACGTAAGTAAATATCGTTATTATAATATTTATTTGAGCAGAATTAAATTAATCGCTCCACACATATTTAATTTATTTGATATTGGTTATCCAAAAATTAAATAACCGGGTCAAACACGTTGGCTGATCATGATTAACTATTTCTCTTAGAATCAAGTTCGGTTTGTCTTTTCTAAAAAGCTCTTCATTATGACATCTTTCACATCCCATAAAATCGTCGCCATAATTTTCCTTGTTGATGAAAGCGTCTTCGCTTTTTTGGAACATATTCAACGGAAAAGACCTATTGTTTTGGTTGTTTTCTAGTTTCCGGTGCATAACAAAGAATACAGTCTCATCGACTGTCGCAACTCGACACAAAATGTGGACGACAACCCGACCCTACAGCTATCAAATTTTGATTTGGCAGCAGGCCAATTCAAAACTAGCCAATGAATCAGTGTTATAGTTATTGTTGTGCCGTTTAACAGATGGCAGCACACAATGATAATACCAACTTGCATTAGTAACGTTATCAGTTGTCAAAACAGGTACTTTTTGAATTATGCTCGTACATGTGATGTGGGAAAAATAAATTTTATAAATATGCTTACAAGTGACAATACGAATGGATTTAATGTAATAAATAGTGAAAATGATTAATAATATCCTCTTCCTTTCTGAAAAAATAATATAAATAGTTCTATTATATTTTGAACTTTAGAATATTTTTCTCGCCAAAATTAGAGGATTTTTTTTTCCTTTCTGAAACTAATTATAGATATTATTACTTTTTTTCGCTGTTGAGTATTAGTAGTGTTATGGTATTAACAATGGCTAACTTTCCTGTTTCGATGTTAAAGAACTAAAAATTTTCTTTTTGTTAATGCCATCGATATCAGCCTTTTGTAGTTTCGGAATTAGCAAAGCTTTCCCCCTTATACTACTCAGTTAACTTTTATTTTTATTCTTATAAATTGCTTTCTATGCCGTATATTATCATAAATTAAGCCTCTCAATATCTAGTTGTGACCCCTTACTTGTCTGTCATTTTTCAAAGTATACGTTTAACTGCAATCAATGTATACCTTAAAGCACGAAAGTTATATGTTCTTTAAACGTGGCTGTGAGTAAATGGGGAGAAGAGATAAATATTTACATTTAGTTATCGGTATTTTAGATATATAAGTAATAATAGTTGAAAATTTTAATTACAATGTTTAGTTTAAGAAAAAAGATGATTAACGAAGAAATTATGTTTCGTAAAGTTTTGGCCAAAGTCATGTACTATTTCCCGATCCATATATGAAAATTCAAAACGACGAATAAATGTTTCAATCTCTCATTATATTATTAAAATATCATTCTGATAAAAAAAAAAATTGCATTTCAACTATTTCACTGATTTGTTGCAGTTTTTTTCCTCGTAATTTGAACTTCAGAATAACACTTAGTGTTTATTAAATCTTTATTCCAATTTCAAATCTATGTATTTACTCGCATTTTATGTAGATAAGATGCGAGGTGAACAATAATAAGTTATTTGAGGGAAAAAATATTCGTGAATTCAAGGAGCAACAAAGCTACATTATTTTGACCTACAGTCGTGATGACTTGGCCTCAAACATAGACAACAAGAAAGGATATTATCTCAAGACTGGGGTGTCACAACTACTTAAGTGATTTTAGAAAAAGTCATTGTAAATTTTGAAAGAATCGAAACATTCCTTTTTTTAAAATATTGAAAACATTAATCACGAATTTAAATAACTGTGCCTTTTCGCTTTGAAGAAAAAGCATGTATCTTTCCTGAATCGAATAACTTCACAAGAATAAATAAAATAAAAAATGTGCTAATGTCACTTGTTAGAAAAGAAAAGTTAGTAGGAACTGATAACCATCATTTTACTATTTTTTGAAGGATCTATTTTGAAATCTTGGAAGTATTTTTAATTAGTGAAGCACTCTAATTTTCCTTCTTTTGATAGTTTTTAAAACTTTTTAATAAGATATTGACGTACGTTGATTTTTTAAAGAAAATAATTTTAGGTATTTCATTGTCACGTTTACCAATTTGTGTTATTCATTTCGTTGTCTCTACATTAATTTTTGTAAACAAGATTAAAGCAAAAAATTGTTGACTTACAAATTTCAGGGACTACTAATCCACTATTTTCTCATCTAAATAGAGCAATAGTACCTACTCAGATGTGGTGATCCGTTTTAAGTTGGAAAAGGCTGTGTTAGGTTATTTGTATTCTAACTGAGTAGTTCTGAAATGCCTATAACCTAATGAGGCCGCGTGCAAGAAACTTCAGCCACATTTACTTTTTAAGAAAATTCAAATTATAATTATTGTTATTTGAGGAGGAAAAATCTTACTTCCTTTTATGCCAATTTCAAGTTTTTTTTTTTTTTTTTTTTTTTTTTTTTTTTAATTTGGGTCGCAGTTAGCTAAAGTAATTGCCCATTGAAGAAGCTTAAATGCAAATATCTTTAGAAAGTTTAAAAGTATTTACAAGGACTTTTCTCGTAAAGAACATCAAAAATAAGATTTTATGATTTATTAAAGCTTAAACTGCTGCTGATCTTTTGAATAGCATTATTTTGTCCATTCATCAAAAATAAACAAAAACGTAATAATAATGGAATATCTTCACGCACAATACAAGTTTTCTATTAAACGTGCGCTCATATAATCTCTCACTTCCTAACCTTAGAAGGTTAATCATATGGACGACGATTTTCGCTGTAGAGAGAAAGCTGATTCGGAACTATCAATAACCAAGCATTTACCAGATTAACAAAATTAAGTCGTGATTATTCATATAAAACAAACCGAAGAAAGCATGACCATTCCCCCTCCTTTTGCATTACTGTGTTTTCACCGTCTTTTTTCTGTGCTCTTACTGTTTAGTCGAAAGTAAATACTCAAAAAACATGAAGATGGTACTTGTGCCTTGTATCTATTAATTTTTGTGTAAAGAATTACATTGCCGATTTTTTTTATCATTTTATTGTTTAAAAATTACTGGAAATAAATGTTCCGACATATGTCACCGAATAACTGAATAGTTTATTAGATCCTCTTAAACGGTATTTCATTGCGATATAGAACAAAAGTTTCATCAATTATTGACTGAATTTTAAATCTTGCCGTAATATCGGTACCTTCTCAAAAATGAATGATTTAATTTTCAAGGAATTATATTATTGTGATATATGAGTGTGTTCAGTCGTAACGACAGGTGGCGCTGCTAACGTTTCACATTAAATATGTATGTAATAAGAATGCGTTGTAAGTTAGAGGGGGGGGGGAGAAAGATGAATATCAAACAACGTCTATGTTGTGGGCTATGCCTAAATACTTCTTAAAATTGAAAATATAGTAAATAAAACTCTGCTCTCCCAAGTAGACGGGGTTATTTTAAACCGTGCAAAAGAGAAATAATTCGGTTGTTAGAACTTTAATTCAGTAAAGGAACATGGAAAAGAGTGATTACGATGTATGAGTACATTTCTTTTCCTGTTACTTTTTTATTTTACGTTTTCCTTGCGGCGTAAATTTAGATTCCAAAAAATCACATTAAGTTTTACCGTGCTTCCTAGGTAACTAGACCGAAATAAAAATAAAAAAAAATCCAATCAGTCATATTAATAAAATGTATTTCAATGTATTTCTTAAATTTTTGAAGCATTAACTTAAGAATTTTCCATCCTCAAATAACTTAACATCACTGACATAGACAATCAATGCATTAGTGTGTTTTTGTTTTAAATTTATTTATTATATGATGATAAATTTGCTTGTAGCAATTATAATCAGGATTCTTGAATCGTTCTTCATTTCTGATCAGTAAGGTGTGAATTTTGTTAACTCCATACGTGAGATAAAAAGACATCAACAAAAAATATGTCGAGTTCCATTGTATAGAAATATTAACATTCATTTCTGTCTTTTTGACTGAATTTGAAGTTGAATGAGAAAGAGTAATTTATGTCAGTTTTGTGAAGCAAATTGTGCCTCTGTAGTTTGGTGTAAACAAGGAAGTCAGCCATTGTAATTTGAGCTCTGTCGTTTAAGGAAACCTCGTGAATTAAATTTTCACCTTCTATCACTATTGGGTTGCAACTGTAAATAAATCTTTAGTAAACAATATTGAAATGATAGTCTCCAATGAAATAAAACCTCCTTAAGTCGAATGAATAGGGATCATAGCTAGCCAGGGATTTCGAAAACCCGAGAATGGACAGAAATCAATTAAAAATAAATGAATTAAAAAAAAAAAGAAATGAATTAAATAAAATATACTGAAAATTATGATTATATATGTGTGTGTTGTGTGTGTGGATTAAAATAAATCAGTATTTCCTTGTAAGAGAAAAATATGTGTATGGTAGTTACATCTGTTCAAAAATGTATAGTGTTTCAATATATTACATTTTTATCAATAATATTATAATATTTCACATTTGAAACAGTAAACAATGCATAAAATCGTTGTTAAAACGGAATAAAAAATAACGATTTAAATTCTATTACTTTCAAACATAGAATTAGTACTCACCTCTACGCCATAATTCTCGAAATCTCTGCTACTCAATGAGGAAAGACATGTCTTATAATCTGACAAGAAACAGGTAAATTGATTGAGGAAATACATTGACTCTAAGATCCTCAGAAGGAAAGAAAAATTCTTGTAATACTTGTCGGACGACTTGTTTTGAATAGGAAATGCGATGAATATTGAGTTAGCTTTCTCACTTAGAAAGCTAATCACACATGTAAATTTTATGATTTTGCGCAGGACATTAGCGACTGAAGAAATTAAAATTAGCCATCCTTTTTTATTACTTTATCCACTTAATAACCATTAACTTGCTTTAATTTTATCTTAGTTTCTAAATTTTGTTAGTCTACCCATTTCAATTTATTTTTCTTCCCTTTTAATGTTAATGGAGATAAAATACTTTGCATCCAAAAAGCGCGCAATTCTATCTTGGTATTTCTTGGGGCTAGAGAACTTGTCGGAGAACTCTTAATTGGTTCACAGAGTGCCTCTATCAGTATCACTTTTGAGAGTGGAGAGCAAAGTTTGATTTTAAGCTTAGCGCGTTTTTGTTAGAAGTCATGTTAGCTTTATCCAAGTGGAGAATAGCTTTTAGATCTCCTTGTGACACACCTGTCATTGAAGTAAGATATGGATTTTGCTCTCTAATCGCTTGAGATATGGAATATGTTCTCTTCTTTTCACGTTTATTATCTAAGTCATTTTTTTAAAAAATTTAATGTATAAATATTCGATTTAATACTTATTGTAATTTCTAAGTTATGTCGTATATTTTTTGTTTGTATTAATGTTACTACAATCATTTATAATAATAATTTAAATGTATATAGCATAACAACCACCATAATGTGAACATGGGTGAACTAATATTCTGTCTAAAATTTTAATTGCTGTATCGAGTGATGTTCTTTATTCTTCTAAAATATGAAAGGTTGAAAGAGTTTCATAATATATATATATACATATACATATGATTTTAAAGTGGATTAAATATGCATGTGTTCAAACTTACTTTATATTCTAGTATTTACATACATATATATATATATAATGTTAAATAAGATATTTCAAACCCAAATTGATTATTTAATATTTTGTAAAGAAATACGGGGAGAAGGTTAATGAGAGAAATCGAGACATCGTTCAAAATATTTTTTTAATTTTTCATCTTTTGTAATGTTTGTAAAATTATTCTCATGGAATACATAATGTATCTATAAGTAGATTATATACTTAATTCTTAAAGCTATTCTTTGGTTTTCCTTGTATGAAAGAAAATGTTTGCTTTAATTGAAATCCCTTCACATTCTTTACTTAATTTGAATTTATGCAGAATTTAGGAAATAATTATATTTCAAAATTACGATGTTAACATTTCTTCAGAAAATACATAAATGGAGATATTTGGAAAAACAAATGTTTTTAACATTGAAATTCTTGACGTTAGTATTTTTATTGTGTTTAGAGTAATCTTTATATAAATTGCCATTTTTACTATTTCATTTAAGAAAAAAAAAATAGGAAAATATATTGATTATTTTAATTAACATTCGGTTTGTATGTCTTTTCTTTTATCTTCAATACATGAACTTCTATTTTTTTTTTTTTTTTTTTTTTTTTTTGTCCAAATCTGATATTTAAAGAAGGAAAAAAAAATAGATTACACTTCAAAAGTAATGTATTTTTATTGAATTTTAATATATGCAACTTGAATTATAGCTGATGGAACCCTATTTCAAACTTTATTTATAGAGAAAAAATGCGAAGTGTGTATATATATATATATAATTTTATTAGCGGGACTTTTTTTTACTTCCAAATAATGCCCTTTTCTCTCTCTTAGAATTATTAGATTTTTGAACGAAATTCTGAAAAATATAATAAACTTTTCTAAATAAAACAAATAAATAAACATTTCCAAATAATAAACTTTTTTTCTTTTATATAATTTAACTTTATGTATATACAATATACTTCCTTTATTTTACAATAGCCATTTAAGGCTTTTTTTAAAAAATTGTTTTCTTTCGTGAAATTAGATTAGATGGTAATTTCCCTTCAATGACATATAATAATCTTACTTATAAATATGAATTTTTTAGTACTTTATTAAATTAGCAAGTATTTTCTAAATGTTTTATTATCACACTTGAACCACACCACATTTATTTCCTTAACAAAACGACGAGTTAAGCATTAGCTCCTTGTGTTTTTGAAAAGTATTTGAACAAACACATTTAGATGATATATAATTTTTTTTTTAAATTTCCAGTTATGCTTCTAAAATTGAAATTAGTAATTGCAAATAGATTTTGTAACTGTTCTAATGAAAACATAAATGTTCTGGCGAAAGTTCTTTTAATCTAGAAATCTTAAGCTAATGATGTTAATAGAAAGCTATTTTTCCGCAACAGGCTGTTTTAATTCTATTTGTCGGCATCAAAATTTTAAGGCTATGATAAACACAATGGACTTTTTTGCAGAATAAACATTGTGAGAAAAAATGCGGACTATTGTGTCATTAATAAGGGCCAAGGTAAAAAGTTAACATTGTTTTTCTCTTTTTTTTCCCCTATCAGTTTTATTTAAATATTCAAAAACTGCAAATAAAGATCATGGTTAAAAATTAAGGATATATAAACAGTTACATAAATTTTCATACTATAATAAATTTTCATACATAATACTTTCAATTGAAAAGAAAGAAGTAAATGGAAATAGTGTAATATTTCTGATTAGTTTAGTTTTAGTTTTTTATTAATGTCGCATAGAAGCAACATGAGGGCTATTGGCGACGGACCTCGTAATTTTGAGCCACGGTCAAGTGACGAGGACGACACCTGAGATGGCACTCCCTTCTCCTCAACTCGACACCATGCCAACGGGAGGACTTTGGACCCCGACAGATTTAACGTGCATCAGCCCCGGCTACACGGCGGGTCTTTAACGGTCAAGGATCAAACCCGCGACCGAACGAAAACCGCCGGCCACAAATCCGAAGCCATGACCACTAGGTTACCTCGGCCAATATTTCTGATTAAGCGAATCTTGCAGCGGCTCTCGTCAACAACGTCAGAAGTTAAAAGGCCTTACTTAACAAGCCAGAAGAGATGTCTTTTCAGCCTGGTTGGTAAGAGCGTGCAAAAAGTGACCGGTCAACTTTCCTTCTTACCCACTGGACCAAGGTTCGAAACAACGCTGCCGCATCAGGGTCATCAACTCTCTCCCCCTTCTTGGGGTCGGAAATCCATGGACTGCCGAAGTGATGACTCAGGACTTAAACACTAGAGGGCAGCACAGCCTATACCTACTGATTGCATATGCCCCCGAAGCAAAAACACTTGCCTCTGTACGTCTAACTAAGACAAACGCACACAAATCACAACTAGTGATATTCCAGCTCTGGCGTACGTGTCGACGAGATCCGATACTCAACACGAAACAGCCGATGACTCAAATTGAAACTGTCCCAAGCAAAACTCAATTCAACAGGGAGGGGATGTATATCAATTGCAGTAGGGGCTGACAAAATCAAAGAAACAACCTTTTGAACAAACCAATGATTATCTTCGTATCATCACGATGATATTAGAGGGGGAGTATGCGGTGACTCTCTTTCAGCCTGGTTGGTAAGACCGTCAACTTCGGACCCACTGGTCCAGGGTTCGAAACAACGCTGCCGCATCAAGGGCATCAACTCTCTCCCTCTCCTTGGGTTGGAAAACCACCTGCCGCCGAAATCTCAAGAAGGAATAATTCGCGTTTAAGTCTGGCTGTTAAATAACGATACTGACGCTATAAAACATTTTATTTTGATTTCATACATATTTTCTTATTATCACCTTCAATATACACTCCTCATCTATACCTACAACACTCCATGCTTATCTTTTATTGTTCGAAACGGTGCTGGAAGTCTTCTGTCAGCTCCGTCAGGGCATGTTCCGCTTTTTCTTACAAAGCTTCAACAGACTTAAATCTTATTCCTTTTTATGCAGATTTCACATTAGGAAACAGATAGAAGTCGCATGGTACAAGATCCGGGCAATAAGGCAGATGATCTATCACTGGAACGCTGTACTTGGCTAGAAACTTTTTGACAGATAAGGCGGAAAGACTTGTCCTCCCACAATACGGGTTTTTTTTTTTTTTTTTTTTTTTTTTTTTCCCCTTATTATTTCGCGGAGTTCAGCAAGAACGAGAAGGTAGTAATGTTGATTAATAGTTAGAACTTCAGGAACCCGGTGAAGTACGTAATCCCGTGAATATGGAGAAAAAACAATCACTATTACTTTGAATTTTGATTTGCTCATTTGAGCTTTCTTAGCCTCTCCATGAAGATAGGCTCTTCCAGTTCATGAATTGGTGCTTCGTTTCAGAATCATCAGTAAAATCCACGATTCGTCACACGTTATTATCTTTTCCAATAAGTTTGGAAGATTTTTAATGGAATTCAAAGTGTCAATACAAGCATTCATGCGAGCTTCTTATTGTTCAAACGTGAGAATTTTAGGCGCCAATTTGGCGCATGTTAAAATTATTACGTAAAATTTGTCGTACGGACTCTTTGTCAATTCCTACAGTCTCTGCAATCGCACGAATATTTAACTGACGGTCAGATTTAACCAGATTACCGATTTTTTTTTTTTTTTTTTTTTTTTTTCCCTTTATGACGTGAAAGTGTTATCAGGGCGGGAATCATCTTCTCAACCATCTTGAAAACACTTAAACCACTCAAAAATACGTGCACGCGATAAACATATTCCTTGCCATACACTTCTTTCCATATATTTTAAGTTTTAGTAACTGTTTTTGCAAGTTTTATGTGAAATTTCACAATTCATTGCTCACTTATAATTTTTCGGCGAAACAAAAAAAAAAAAAAACGACTAACGTGAACGAAAGCTATGGCTGTATGGAATTATTTACAGAAACGAGAGGCACTGCGTTCAAAAGAGAAGGCTTCACGCTAAACAGCTGTTGTTCGCTGGCGTTTGACACATGCGTACTTCTTCTGTAAAAGCGTCAGTATCGTTTTTTAATATCCACTCCTCGTATATATATTTGCTGTACTATGGTAATTCGTTTATTTAAGGCTTTCATTATTTCAATTAGTTATTTTTTAGTCTACGAGTTAATAGCTGAAACCCTATTATCAATACTAATTTTTCTACACACATACACACAAAATATTTTTCTTAATCGTTTGTTTTATAATTTAAAAGATTTGTTTATGTAAAAAGCAAATTTCTTCTCGATGTGTTGTATTTTTACGTAAACGTATCTAGAGATAAAGCTGCAAGATGATGTTGCATGCCACTGTAGAAAAAAAAAATTATGTAAGCTCTTGTAACTTCGTTTAGAAAAAATTATGAATTTTACTTTTATAAATATATATATATGTATATCCAGAATTTTATCAAATAAAATATGTAACGATGTAAGTAGTGTCTCTTGTTCTTTTGTCAGCTAAATCTTCAACTGTAATTAGCAAAATTACTACAGAGCTTCATTCTTTGTGATGGGCCGCGGTAGCCTGGTGGTCAAGGTCGTGGACTAGCAGCCGGCGGTTTTCGTTCAGCCGCGGGTTCGATCCTTGGCCGCCAAAGACCCGCCGTGTAGCCGGGGCTGATGCACGCTAAATCTGTTCGGGGCCCAAAGTCTTCCCGTTGGCGTGGTGTGGATGTTATGAGAGGGGGTGCCAGCTCAGGTGTCGTCCTCGTCACTTGACCGTGGTTCAAAATTACGAGGTCCGTCGCCAATAGCCCTCGTGTTGCTTCTAGTGCGACGTTAATAAAAACTAAACTATTATTCTTTGTGATTCGATTGTAATATTTAAAGTACAGTCCTATTCGCATTCCATAATGCTTACTCCAGTGAAAAGGAAGAAAGATTTCTTTCTTAGAACGCCTTTAATTGTTTTTACTTGAATATAATTTTCTTTTCAGCGCAGATGTGTAGAAATTTTTTTTTAATGAAAGCATTCTATTATCAAAAGAGAATGAATCACTGCCTGACAAATTCTTTCCCTATCAAGTACTTTTTCAAAGAATTTGTAATTAATATTCGTATATAAACGATAATGATTTAGATCAAACTGGTGGAATTTTTCTTTATTACTTTCTTCAATCTGTTCTTCTTGTAGTATTTCTTGTTTACCTTATTCTTAAAAAGGATAAAATACCATTAAACTATAAAATCCATCTTGAATAAAAAGAATTGATGAATATTATCATCATTTAGTCATAAATATAAAAAGGAATTGCAATAGAGTTTTTCACATAAATTGTAATTTTTAACTCCATTTTTTCACGGTCATAGTTATATTTGTGTGTGTCATCTAAATGATTAAATAATCATTAAGCTTCTGTGTAACTATTACTGAACAATGGATCATAAATCTTATTCAGTTATAGTGTTCAAAAGTTTTGACTCAAAGCAGCACATTTGAGACAAAATAATACAGGAATCTGCTTGCCACTACCAAAAAAAAAAAAAATGCATGCACATATACTTGACAGAGTGCTGTTCTCTTTTAAATTAAACATCCTGTAACTAGCATCCTGCATTTTTTAATTTTTTTTTATTTATTTAGCTTAGCGTCATTACTACTGTTTTCAGTGCATATGCTCTCACAAAAACAAGATGATAGAAATAGCTTTTGTAAATTTTTTTAGCACATCTCGTATTGTTAGATAAATGAAGATTTCGAAGTACATCAGGCACACGTATTTAGTGCAATTGATTGATATGTATTTTATTTCCTTGTTTTTTGTTTGTAATCGGAAGCGTTATCAGTATAAAACTAGTGACTTGCACTCAACAGAGTTAATATATACAAAAATGTTAAACAAGATCGTGAACTGGGTTTTTCCACGAAAAATCGAGCCTGAATTTACTCCTGCTTCTTTGCAGGAGAGAGAATATCGAAAATTGGCTGAGGACGCTTTACAAAAAGCTGTATCAATTGTAGAAGCGGATGGATGGAAAAAAGAGAAAAGCTACGGCGATGATACCATTTATTCAAAGGTAGTTCCAATCTATGGAAAGGTTTTCAAATTTGAAGTAAGTTGTAACCCTTTTTCTAATCCTTGCTATTTTTAATTTGCACTTTGTTGTTACTATTTGGTTGCTATAATTATCATTAAAAACCTAATTTTATTGTTATCAATTGTAATAATAATTTTTTTAAAAAATATATTTTTTTTCCTTATAATAGATATAAATATTTTGTAGGAGGGATATGAATATACATACACATTTTAAATTTTGGTTTTGACTTGCGATAATGTTACATCCATGATTTTAAACATCTGAATCATGTTTGTACTGTAATTTCTCAACATATCAAATTTTTCTTGGTCTTTTATTTGCAGATTGTGAAATCCCCGTGAATATTTTTCTTGCCTGTCTAAATGTCTAAAGATTAAATTAAATGTCTAAAGATTATTTTTAAATTATTATTAAAAGATATTAAAAGATATTATTATTATTAAAAGATATTAAATTTCTAAAGATTATTTTTATTTCATAGAATTTTATTCAAAACTTCAGCAACATTTTGAAAAGAAAATAATAAATAATTAGTTGAAAGCTGTAAAAATTATAAAATGTATATTGTATTTCTTTATTTTTAAAATTGCTCATAAATTTATGAATTTTAAAAGGATTTTTTAGGGCATAAATCTTTTCATTTTTCATAAATATGTATCAGCTCTTAATGTATTGATGATCTGTATGTGTGTTGATTTTATTTCTTGGAATAGAAAATTATTCACAGAAACTTCATTTAAAAAAAAATGATTTTTTTTTATAACTTTTATTAGCGTTAAATCATCCGAAACTTAAACAAGATCTTCCTCATATTGCGTTGCTCTATCAAGAAAATTTTCCGTTTAATTTTTTCTCGCTCTACATAAACAAAATTCCAATAATTGTTCGCAAATTATATTCACTCTTTTGTTTTCGATTTTTTTTTTTTATTTATTTATTATGTCTGCCTTTTCCTTGGGATTTGAATCAATCATGTTAAATAACTACGATAAATCTAAATTTTCGGACATTGTCAAATGAAATGATTTATATTTTGCTGCGTTTTTTAGTGATTTTCCGGAAACCTTATAAGCTATATACACAAAAGAAATAGAATTATTACCAGCTAATTTGGTTTCTCTCTAAATTATATGATCGTTATTCAGATAAATATTTTCCTTCAACATCTTCATGTATTTATTAATTCATATAACTGTTTGTTTTTTATATGTTTAATAGCTATTTTTTTTTCCTTTTGTTGAATGGAATTTTAAAGTTCTTTTCGCTCTTCCTCCAAAATATTTATTTTTATTTCTGTACTTTTTGTATGTGTATAAACACATAACAAGAATTAACTTACAGTATAACACTTTTGTTTGTGCATATACATTCAAAACTACCATTTATCATAAGGACTTGCCACTGTATGGAAATATTATTTTTTTCATATGCCTTCATAAATTAGTTTTTTCGTTAACTCTTAAAATTAAATAAATCTCTGAAAATGTACGTAAAGTAATTTAAATTTGATATAATTAATTGCTCTCTGACAGTGATTTGGATATGGTAATTTTTTATTTTACGTTTGTTAATCTGTTCGTTTGTGTAGTAAAATATTTTATACTTCTGTTTTTATTCTTATTTTTAAAAATTTATTCAATAGGGAATTCTACGTATACCTCCTAGAAAAGTAATTGACATACTGTACTTTAAGGGTGAGGAAATGCATAAATGGAATCCAACTGTTAAGAGAGTTAAGGTAAAAAATATTTTCCTAGATTTTTAAAGTATAAATTTTGTATATTTATCTGAAGTATTTTAATATCTTTTTTTTTTAATTTAAAAAAAGTTAGTTAAAATTATTCTCATAACTATTATTTACTATGCAGTTATTATTTTTTGTAATAGGTTATTCAGACAATAGATGAACATTACGACATAGCTCATGTAATCGCTACTGAAGGGGCTGCTGGACTTGTTTCTAGCAGGTAAATTCATATCTTTATCCATATTATATATATATACAACAAAAAGTTTAAAAAAATAAATTTTCAGCTTATTGTACGAATCAAGAAATGTAACTTTTGCTTTGTTTCTTATTACGAAATTAGAATAAGTATAAATAAACGTTATTTTATTTTAAACAAAAATATTTTCTTTGATATTATAGATAAGCACTACGTGTGTATGTATATATTTAAATTTAAAAAAGCATTTTTGTCCCAGAATGCATGTTTTCAAAATAAGTAAAGTAAATAATTTGGAGTCACAGTGCAAAAACAAAATGTTGTTTTGAATATATATATATATAAAAAAAGAGGAAATGTCCACAAATCCATAACACCGCTAAATTAAACATTAAAATCAAATTAGACATTCAATCAGAGTATAAAATGAAATTTGTGAGCATTGATTAATTAATAAGCAAATATTGATATTAATATCAATTTCAAATAAAGTTACACAGGGCTTCTTCGGTAGCCGAGTGATCATGGCCTGGATCTTTATTCTCGGCGTTCTTTCATTCGAGTCCTCATTATACTAAATACCAGTCATATAATGGAGCTGTTGCACTTTTAATCTGGAGAGGCTCAATGTCCTCTTGATCGTGGCTCATAATTACGAGATCAGTTGCTAATAGCTTTCGTATTGCTCCTATGTGAGACGCTAATAAACAATCAACAGTTTCATTTGGAAGTCTTGAAACTAGTTTCTCATTGGAATCATTGAATGTTTCTTATGTAACTCTTCTGTCTTCCGCGAAATGTCTGGGTCTTTCCACGAAGGAGTGAAGGATTGTGGGTTTATGGTGAATGAGCCAGGTCTGGCTGTGCTGTAACCAGTAATGATATAGAGTACGTGCATGTATACGTTTAATTAACAACTGTTTTTTTTATAGTGAGTAAAATATAAAATCTTAATTTTTTATGTATTAAACAGCCGTATTAAATGTATGGAAATCCGTCTTGATAAATTATATTTATGTTTTATTTTATATTTTTCAAGAAGTTTATATATTTTTGAAGAAGTTTATATATTTTTCATTTAAAAAAAATTCTTTTTAGGGACTTCGTCAATGTTAGAATATGGAAACAAATTGATTCAGGGTATGTACATGGATCAGTGGCCACTACACATCCTGATGTACCTGTCATCACGAAATACGTTAGGTACTATCGATTTATATTTATAATCATTGTAAAATGTGTGTATGTATATAATTATCTTGTATACTATTAAGGTAATTGCCATCTCAAACTTTAATTTTAGAATTCTAATTCTAGTTTTAATCCGAAATTTTCCCTACTTAAAAAATGTCATATTATTTAGTACTCAAGCTTTAAACGAACCGTTATTTCTATCTTTTTGATTTCGGGACATGCCTTAAGATTATTTATATTCATACCAATCAACATGTCATCAGTTAATTTTAAGTATGACAAATATATATATATATATATATATATATATATATATATGATTATCAAATGACGTTCTTTGTAGATATGTTCATCGTAATACCTTTGCCCTTTTCGATTCCGTAAGTGCAAAGATATTACATAAGTACATAATTACGATTAGTGGCCCTAAGCATAGTGCGCATGAAGCAGTACAAAAAGTAGTGGAAGCAGCAATCAAAGGCAATACAAAAGTAATTGACGTAGATCTGAAATCCTACTTCGATAATGTGCGACATCACAATCCTGAAGAAAGCGTTGTACCGTGAATTCCAACTCTTCTAACAATAATTACGATTTTATCGCCTTTTTTAGGCCCTTTGATGTGTGAAGGTACATTATTTATACTGCGCGGAATAGTTCCAACACTTCGATAGTATTATTTTTTGGATATTATTCATGGTCTTTCAATTTAACATAACCCAATACATCATTAACATGCAACTATTGTCATGCATCCCGAAAAAGAGCTATTTTTCTTCGATGAATCTCGGTTTGGCACACATTCAAAGATTGGACGGAAGTTCTGTCAAAATCTAAATTCAAGTCTATTTTAGAATTATCTAAATTGATAGTGTATATATATATATATGTAGAATGGGGGTTGATGGAGATTGTTCATCCCGAATCTACACTGGTTTGCTCTTACGCAATGGGCTGGTTGTCTAGGGGGTAGTTTCGGATTCCATGTAATGTTGTTGATGATATTCAAAGATGAAGCTTGCAGTAGCTTTACTTGTTTATTACGAGAGATGATGAAGAATGATAAGTATTTACACAATGAAAAGTATTAGTAAGTTAACCAGTTCATCAGATAAAGATAGATGGCTGCCTCATTTAACCCATATTATCGATGGACGTTGGAACGCGCTCGGGCGTTGAAGTTTATTTCCGACGCGGGTAGCGAAGGAGAAGAGAAGCGGAGAAAGTGGCGGCAAAAGAGAGAAGAGAGCGCGAAAACGAGCGTCACATAGTTTTATTCTCGGATAGGTGGCGCTGCATGAGCTTATCACATGACTCTGATTCGTGGCGACATCTATTGAGTATCGGAGGAACTGGTTTTACAGTAGATTGAAAAAATAAAATTAATTGCATAATAATAATTGGATGGAAAATCCTACAGAGTTCGACCCCTCCAAATAGAGCTGGCCTCCAGCTATACTGGAATTTTCAAAATAACTAATAATACTTTATATTTTTCAAAATAACTAATAACACAATAAAAATGAAAAATGAATTTCAAAACCTATCAATATTCTACATGGAGCAAAATATGTAATCAATTTTTCTTATCACTTCACAATATAGAAATAATAAAAATTCTGATATAAAGCAGCATAAAATGTAAAAAAGCATATATAAAAAATGTAAATAACACAAGATAATATCATAAAAAGAAAATAATACAGCATGAAATTAAATCAAACAAAATTCACCAAATAATACCTATCTACTCTCGATATTTAAATGGTGTTAATAGAAAAAAGTTTTATATGTGTTTTCGTATTGTGGAGCTATATCATCTCCGCAGATTTTCTTTTTTTTTTTTTTTTTTTTTTTCTTCTTCTTCTTGTAAATCTTCCAATTCTCAGATTGTACGTCTTCCGTATTCTTCGTAGCATCTTTGCTTTGTAACTCTGTTTTTCTATATTTGTAAATATGTAAGCCTGGACTGGCGTATTCTGACGAGTTTGGGCATATGATGCCTTCTTTGAGCCATCCTTCTATCTGCTTGTTTACTTTTTCTCTTTTCGTGAATGCTAATCGGCGTGGCGATTGATAAACTGGTTCATCCTCCTTTAAAATAATTCTCGTGGTAACATCGGTGCTTGCCGTCTTTTCAGGCTTGTAGCTTTCTATCATTTCCGTAAGTTCTTTTTTGATCTCAGGATTTCCTATGTGATTCAGTTCTACTTTTTCGACGTTTTCCGCTTGTATCTGCATTAAGAATGCTTGCTTTTCATATTTAACAAATTCTACACCATTCTTCGTGAAGTTGACTGATGCTTGTTCTAAAATATCTAAACCTATAACTGCTTCGTACTTTAGTTTTGTTGTAGGTACAACATGCCAAGTTAGTGAATAGTTTTCTTCATCCATCTGAAATTCTTGTTCGAAAGATCCTATCGTTGTGACTTGAGCATCACCTATGCCTGTTAAGAGAATTTTGTTCTTCGCTAGTTTCGTAGGATCGAAGATTCTTCTGCTGGTATTTTCTCGTAGTAGACTGACGGTACTTCCGGTGTCGATAAGCGCAGTAATTTTCTTGTTTCCAAACATTATTTCCTTGGTGCGTAGATTTTCTTGACTGATAGTGGCACATGTTGCCGTTGGCTTGCTTGTTTCTCTCGTGAAATTCGTAGTTCTCTTCGGCTGGCTTGTATTTAGCTCTTTCGCTGAATCGTTGAATCTTCTAAACCTGGTGTAATTCGTTTGAGCGTGATTAGAAACATTTGAATTCAAATACCTTTCTCTGCCGTGAGTTCGATTTTCGATCCGTCGATTTGAGTTTACGTGATTTCCTTCATAACTTCCGTGACTGGCTGATTGATCATCGTGATGTCGATTGTAATTAGTGGTTGCTGCAACTTTCCAACTTGATCTATCCTGCTCGAACTTTCGTGGCGATTCAAACTGACGAAATTGTTCTGAAGCTCTGAAATCTTGTTTCCCCCTAAAATGCGTATTAACTGGCTTTTGACTTAATGTTCTCCTGACGTCTTCATACTCTTCGAACTTTTCTGCTAATTCGGCTGGCGAATTTATCGTTGTCCATTCGTCTAGAAAATGTTGCTTAAAATCTGTAGGAGCTCTACGTTTCATTTGATCTGAGATGATCAGTTTCCTTAATTCTTCAAAAGATTCGATTTTTAACCCTGATGTCCATCCATCAAAATATGTTGCAAGTTCGTGATAAAAATCGGTCCAAGTGTGGCTATAAACTTTTTGATGCGTGGTAAATAACTGGCGAAACTTTTCTGGCGTTAATTTAAATCTTTTAAGCAGAAGTTCTTTTACGTGGTCGTAGTCGTTTGCTATCTCCTCTGGTTCACGTGCAATTATGTGAGAAATTTCGGACGGTAAGAGTCCTAAAAGATATGAAACCCAATGTTCTTTTGAAATTGTTAATCGTTGCACTTGACGTTCGAATAAGACTAAATATAAGCTAATATCTTCTTTAACTTCATATTTATGGAGAAATTTGGATATTTCCTTGCCTAGTAATTTCGAATGGTCGGTTTCGTCAACCGTTGAGTATAATTTGAGTTGATTCTCTAATTTTAATCGCTCTAGCTCAATTTCATGTTGATCTTGTCGTCGTTTCTCTTCTATAGCAAGGGTTTCTAGACGCAACTTTTCTTCAAATTCTTGTTTTCGTTGTGCTTCGGCAAGTGTTTCAAGGCGCAACTTTTCTTCAATTTCTTCTTTTCGTTGTGTTTCAAGGCGCAACTTTTCTTCAATTTCTTCTTTTCGTAGTGTTTCAAGGCGCAATGTTTCTTCTTTTTCTTTTCGTTGCTCTATTATACTCGTAAACAAATTTTTAGTGAATTCCTCATCATATTCAGTATCTTTAGTGATTAAGTCCCTTAATTTCTTAACTGTCATTGAAGAATCAGGCTTTAGATCTAATTCTTTCGCTAGGATAAATATATCTTCCCGACGTCCTTTAGTGAGGTACGACATTTTAAAATTAATATGAGAATAGTTAAATAGAATCAATAAATTTGAAAATTTATACTCTAATCGTTTTTGCGTAATAACAACAAAAGTGATTTTAAAATGAAACACGATTATTATGGTGAATATCGTTTAATTAATTTGCTTAGATAAATGTATATGTATCAAAATATATATCGAATACAATAATTAATGCAAGGATATTTGAAATAAATTGTGAAAGTAATATAAATAATATTGCAATATAATTTGTTAAAGTACACCTTTTTTAAAAAAATGAATTATTTATCATATCAATCTGAAATCCCTTAGTTAAAATTTTCCACAGAACTAAAACTAAACATTGTGAAAGAATATAAAGTAATTCAATTAGAACCAAAAAAAATATTCAGACATACAGTGAAATAATCACAGGATAAAAAAAAAAACAAAGTCATCTATTTTGAGAATACACTTTCAATTTGCTTAATTTAGAATTCAAGAATCTGCCAAACCTATTTTTTAAAAGTAATAAGTTATCATTCATTGAGACTCAGTGAGACCAAACAGTTGACATGTTATTTAGACTACACGGAAAATATCTCATGGGAAAGGGCAAAAAATTATACACAGCTGCCTGGGAAGGATTATTGTTTACGTTAACTGTGACTCGAAATCTAATTACTTATGCATTTATTCGTTTCTGGCGTGAGAACGCTGACTGATTTGATATCAAGGCATATCAATTCACACACACAATAATAATAAAAAAGAGACACTCCTAGATTTTGAACTTAAGATGACAATTTGAAAATATATATGTATAAAAATGCACTTGGAAAATAATACGTTTAATTTACTTTTCTTCAGATATTTCTTCTTATAATTAAAAAAAACATTACATGACGGCACTTCATTAGAATTAGATGATTGTCCGAAAAAATAAATGTTTTACAGTACCTGGAATCTTGCAATGAAACTTGCACATTAATATAAGCTGGATTTTATATATATTTTTTAAAACAAAGCTCTTTCAGCAATCGACGGCATTTACAAAGAGCTTAAACTAAACACACATTTAGATTATCACTAGCACAAATAAATAACTTGATGCGAAGAAGCATTTGATGATAGAAAAACTGAGGTTCTACTTGTAGGCGGGACACACTCGTCGTCGTAGGAAACTAATCGTGGAAATGGATGAGGCACACATTTTCTTTGTAGAAGATACGTTGTCACTGGACACTGGCTATTCTTGTTGTAGAAGATACGTCGTCGCTGGACACTGGCTATTTTTGTTGATCTCAGGGCGAGCATCAATTTTCTTTTCTTCATGTAATTCTCTCCCATTAATTTTGACGCAATCTCGGTCCGATCACTCATACATTTTGAAGGAATCACTGCCGGAGCCGCTATAAATTTTGAAGTAATCCCGGTCGAAGCGACCATAAATTTTGTAGAATGGGGGTTGATGGAGATTGTTCATCCCGAATCTACACTGGTTTGCTCTTACGCAATGGGCTGGTTGTCTAGGGGGTAGTTTCGGATTCCATGTAATGTTGTTGATGATATTCAAAGATGAAGCTTGCAGTAGCTTTACTTGTTTATTACGAGAGATGATGAAGAATGATAAGTATTTACACAATGAAAAGTATTAGTAAGTTAACCAGTTCATCAGATAAAGATAGATGGCTGCCTCATTTAACCCATATTATCGATGGACGTTGGAACGCGCTCGGGCGTTGAAGTTTATTTCCGACGCGGGTAGCGAAGGAGAAGAGAAGCGGAGAAAGTGGCGGCAAAAGAGAGAAGAGAGCGCGAAAACGAGCGTCACATAGTTTTATTCTCGGATAGGTGGCGCTGCATGAGCTTATCACATGACTCTGATTCGTGGCGACATCTATTGAGTATCGGAGGAACTGGTTTTACAGTAGATTGAAAAAATAAAATTAATTGCATAATAATAATTGGATGGAAAATCCTACAGAGTTCGACCCCTCCAAATAGAGCTGGCCTCCAGCTATACTGGAATTTTCAAAATAACTAATAATACTTTATATTTTTCAAAATAACTAATAACACAATAAAAATGAAAAATGAATTTCAAAACCTATCAATATTCTACATGGAGCAAAATATGTAATCAATTTTTCTTATCACTTCACAATATAGAAATAATAAAAATTCTGATATAAAGCAGCATAAAATGTAAAAAAGCATATATAAAAAATGTAAATAACACAAGATAATATCATAAAAAGAAAATAATACAGCATGAAATTAAATCAAACAAAATTCACCAAATAATA
>BMAW01043644.1:108580-160042 GCA_019974015.1 Nephila pilipes | reverse complement strand
TATATATATATATATATATATATATATATATATATATTAACCTTTTGAAAAACCTTATACCGTAGAAATAAACAAACCTTTTGAAAATGAAAAATCATATATATATATATATGATTTTTTATTTTTAAAAGGTTTATTTCTACGTACCAATTGATTTGCGTGAAATAAAATTTGTAGCGTTATATAGTAGATTATTAGTAATTTATCTTGTCATTTGAACCGTTATTAGAAGACAGTGGACGATACCTAGACAGGCTCATCACCCTTTAAATTTAACATTATTCAACATGAGAATTTTTATCTCCCGCTCATTTAATTGAGGAGAAGCTATCATTTACTACATTTTATTACATTTTTTTTTTTTTTTTTTTTTTTTTTCTGAATTGAGTCCATAGGTTATCTACCAATTACTAAGCCAAAACTTTATCAATGAAGGGTAACAACGGTCTTTGTTTTAAATTTGCAACAATGTCCTACTAACAGTAAGACAAACAAATATTATTTGTAAATGGAACAATTTTAAACACAGCAGGAAGCAATGCGTATGCTTAACTCAAAATCAGATGTAAAAGTAAATGGAATAATTTTAAACACAGTAAGAAACAATACTTATGCTTAACTCAAAATAAAAGTAAAAGCAAAGATATGAGTGAATATAATCTCAATCGCATGTGCTATAGAATTTGTGTGTTTATATTCCACATTAAGCTATAAATACAAATACATATAAGTAGGATTTTGTGTGAGAATTCCCTCTATTATCTGAAATGCATCTGCATGTTTTTGATATTTGTTTAGATTGTTTTAACGAATGTGATTTCTACTGTGAAGCAGATATTGACTTGGTTGAAAGAGCAAAAATTGTTTTATTTCTTCTAACTTTTGTTTTGTTTTCATCCTAAAAAAAATAAAACGAGCTATTGGCGACGGACCTCAACAATTGCTAACTTTGGACAGACAACAAAAGGCGAGGCCTAAATTGGTTCCTCACTCACTAAATTCCCACGCCAACTTCGTATCAACTCTGAAATCTGATTCAATTTAACGTGCATTTATTTCCGTTAATTCACACAGCGGCCTTTCATTGTTCAAAAAACCCAAATATTGTCGAACATGAGGCTTTAACTTTAACTTCCTGGCAGGTAGTTAAAACTAGCCCCTATAATTTTTTAAAACATTATATAGCTCATTGATTTAAATAGGTGTTAGTAGTAATAATCACTTTACGTGTTTATATAAGTTTTAAATAGTTATTAATCACGTTAATTCATAAATTCTCTTACTAAACCACTTTGGAAATTTTCAAAGATTTGGTCATCAACAATTAATGAAATAGACAATATTTTATCTTTTTCCAGGAGCCAGAGTTTATTTTTTGTCTCGTTGATTAATTTGATTTGCTTAAGCGACATTGCCATAACCACGCAAATAGACTAAAGAGTTAAGTAAATTCAGATTTTTGTGTACAGTTCTTTGCCAAATTTAAGCACTTAATTCCATACGTCTTTCTCAGCATAGCTCGAAGATCCTCATTAATCACCAATATTCCATTTGAATTTTTTTCTTTACAAACAAAGACATCATCTGTCAATACTGTAAGTTATTCTGATTTGGATGGCTTATTAAACTTTACTTTATTTCTATATCGGAAATAACTGTGAGAATTGTAGATTGTTAAGCTCTTATTTGGAACATTAGTGTTTAATTTATTTGAGATGTTCTTGAAATTTTGAACTGATCTATAGTCACAAGAGTTTTCCTTTAATTGTTGGTTTTAACTGACCATTTAATTGGTGCTATGAGGGCAACATATATAGGGTTATTTAAAATGAATTATCCAATTTCTAAATTCCATATTTTAAAAATAAACGATACAGAATAAGTAATACATGAATTCAAAGGAAAACTGAAAGTTTAATATTGTGAAAAACGGATGACCCTCGTGTATTCTCCGGGAAGCCATTTCACGAAAGCTGTTTTCGAAGCTTTCACGAAATTACCTCGCACTTGGATCAGTTGCAAAGGACCAGATGAATTGATGTTACTCATCTGATGACCAAAGTCTTCTAACCTGACCCAATACGATTTCTTCTTTTAAGGGTTCGTTAAAGTAAAGTGTATGTGCCTCCCTTACCCACAAATTTATGTGAACTTAAACAGATTTCTTCTGCTGTGCAATCAATTACAACTTATACTTTATTACGTGTTCGGCAAGAATTTACATATCGAATTGACATTATACGTGTAACTAAAGGAAGTTGTATCTAATGCTTGTGAAAAGACTTCCATATTTTCTCTTGGCATTTATGTAAACTGCTGTTTGTAGAAAATGCAACACCATGAAGGAATCATCAGAATCAAATGAAATTCGCAGCAAATGTCAATTATAGGATATTATGCAAATTAATAAAGTTTCAGAGCCATCGCGCGTGCGCGGCGCGCGCGGCGCCCTCTGAATTGATGCTGAAAGCGTATAAATAAAGTGCTGTAGCGGGACGTTGAAAAAAGTCTATGATTATTTGTTAGTGGCAAACGTTTAGTGAGACCTGAGTATGCCTCCACGACGGAAGAATAAGAAATTCAAACAACTTACGGAGTTTGAACGAGGGAGGATAATCGGCCTTCGAGAAGGAGGATTTTCCTATCGCGCAATAGCAGCTCGTATGCAGCGGAACAGTTCCACAGTGATGCGAGTTTGGAAGCAGTGGACCGACGAGCACCGAACAACTCGAAAAACAGGCACTGGACGACAGAAGGTGACGTCAGAGCGCGATGATCGACACCTGCTCCGCATGGCGGTGAATGATCGCACAGCTTCCTCCAGGCAGCTGGCAGCACGTTGGTCTACTGCTACAGGTGTACAATTGTCGGCTTCGTCAATTCGTCGTCGTCTGCTGCGCCGTGGATTGCGTGCAAGGGTGCCTTTATACAGGATTCCCCTCACGGCGAATCATCGACGGCTGCGTCGGCAGTGGGCTCTTGAGCACAGAGACAGGCGAGCTGATTGGCACCAAGTTGTCTTTTCAGATGAATCACGCTTCAATTTGTGGACCCATGATGGCCGTGTTCGTGTTAGACGTTACGCCGGTCAACGCTGCCTTCCTGAGTGTATTATTGAACGACATAGTGGTCGAACACCCGGAGTTATGGTCTGGGGTGCGATTTCGTATCATGGACGATCCAATTTGATACGAATTGAGGGTAATCTCAATAGCAACAGGTACGTCCGTGAAGTGCTACAGCCCGAAGTCGTTCCTTTCCTTCAAGGCATCCCTGGAGCTATCTTTCAGCAGGATAATGCACGCCCACATGTTGCGCGGACTGTTCGAGACTTCTGTTCAGCACAACGCATGCAACTTCTTCCTTGGCCTGCTTATTCACCGGATATGTCGCCTATTGAGCACGTGTGGGATATGGTTGGTCGGCGTCTCGCTCGTGATCCGCGTCCTGCAGTTTCCAAAGACGAACTTTGGTTGCGCATACAAGCGATGTGGAATTCTCTTCCTCAAGCAGATATTCAACATCTGTTTGACTCCATGCCACGTCGTATAGCAGCACTTATTGCAGCGCATGGTGGCTGCACCAAATACTGATTTCGGACGCTTAATTTGTTTCTTTTGTTTTGAAAATTTCATCATTTATTTGTATCAGTACAAGTCGTTTCTGCATTAAATTTCATTTGATTCTGATGATTCTTTCATGGTGTTGCATTTTCTACAAACAGCAGTATATTACTTATTATTATTATTTACGATAATATAACATTTTGAAATCGGATGATTCATTTTGAATAACCTTGTATTAGGTATTATTAAAGGATACTTACACGATGTAATGAATACTTTTGGCTCATTTTGCTATCGGGTCATACAACATGTACATAATGAATCGTCTCTTAAAACTGATCTGTGTTTCTTTTCTATAAATGAACTGACGATTAAGAGGGAATTTATTTATGTATTCTATTATTATTCAAAAACTGAAAACGGAAACAGACAATAACTACATTGTTATATTAAATAGGATACCAAGATTTAGGTTTTAGAGTTTATTCATTTGTCATTAATCGTACAGATTAAGGTAAGTATATTTCTGTATTTGTAGTTTGTATTATCATTATTGATTTTGAATAAAAATCATTATAGATATGTAAATCAATTAAAAATTGAATGGCTTATTAGCTATATGAACTGTTCTAATAAAATGGGATAATTGTTCGAGAGAAGTAATTATGTCTTTTATTTCTCTTTCTCAGTATTTTTCCAAAATGAAACTGTTTTTAAAGTGTTGCATTTATTTTTAGAGGAGAGCAAGGACCTTGTGTATACATTATGACAGCAGCAGATGAAAATTCTGAAACATGTAAACTTCAGTGGCTACTTAATACCAATTTGAAGGTAAATTATTTCATTTATAAAAATTTTGAAATGTTTATGGTTTCTCTGATTAAACTTTAATATACATAATGGCTATTGTAATTTCAGAGATTATTTTCTGCTGAGTTCGATGTAGCATTTTCATTAAACTCTTGAAGTGTTTTTATATTCAACTGGGAATAAATTTGAAAAAAATAGGTTTTTCACATGAAACATAGCTCAAAATAATTAGATGATATTATGGTCTTGAATAAAAATTGCGGCTGAAGAAAAGTTTTGGTATATTATATATAAAACTCCGATGTATTGTGAAATATTATAAAAGAAAATAATACGGACGGAAAAGGAATAATTAAATTTTTTTCGCTATATTTGCTGGTAAGCCAAAAAAAAAATGCGAAAGTTGTACTTTCAAGAAGGAACAAAAATATCTCAAAGAATAAAATGAATTCCAATAAGGAATATGGTTCCCCTGACCGAAAGTGATGTCTCAAAAATGACACATGGATTCAAAAAAGTGCTGGAACATTATCTCCCATTCTGTTGAAAGACAGCTTTTCAGCTATTGATTTGCTTCCAAAACTCGTTCCAAGTGTGTTCGATTGGGTTCATGCCAGGAAAATATGCTGGTCATTCTATTTGAAGGATTCCTTCTTTGAAAAGGAAATCGGCCATCAACCGAGCTCAGATTAAGCAGGTCTATGAGAAGAAAGTGTAATGAAATGATACGTCTGGGAATCTCATTGCTGTATTGCTGATCCATCAGCAAGCCATCCCAGAGGATGCACAGATCAGTACAGTCATTAATAGAGATATCAGCCCTCGCTAACCCTCTATCCCCGATATTGGACCTTTTCGTGGTCAAATGTAGGAGTGCTTCGTGTGGCGCATTTTATCCAGATTATAAGCCGCTTTTTGTCACCGAGTCCGTTGAAGGAACACAATGCTCCTTTAATCTTTTTCCCAGTTAATATCCTCGCATTCACTTCCAGCGGAGCCTTAACTATTGCTCATTTAAGGAAATTTTAAACCTTTTAAGAGATTATCTCAGAAATGTGTAGTAAATGTTCCTTGTTATTTTCGAGTCGAAGGTATTTATACAGATTTTAAAAGTTGAACCCCCCCCCCCCCATTGTACCATATATTAAACGGCAGTGTCAAAAACTCTTTGAAAAACTTCCACAAATCTCCAACCCTTTTTTAAAAGAATTTATGATGCCACCATAGGCCAACTTACAGAAACATCCTTAATCCGTGCTAATTCATGAATATGAAAATTTTCCTCGAGTCAAGTGCAACTCCAAATTTCTTAGTAATTCTATGGGAATTATCTCCTATTGAGCCATAGCAGTACAGTGGATAGAACAGCGGACCTCATCACAGTGTCCTATTTTCGATTTCACGATCGAAATTTCATATAATTACGAGACTCGTCAATCCAGGGCACCAGAAGTATTTTATTTATTTAACTAACGCTACGTTAATTATCAGGAGGAAACCTCTTGATCATTGGTGTGCGTTATTTATATGCCTCTTTTTTTCCTTTTCTAAAAATTACTTCACCTCAAGTAATTTTCCCTCCAAAAACATTACCTTCATTTACCAGCGTTACCATTTCCTATGTAACCTGCACAATTTTAATTTAAATCTTACTCCTATTTAAAATTTAATTACAATTGTAAATTTTTTGGCGTTGAGCGATGGCTCTAAATTAATTTTAATCTTTTAAATTATTTCCATTAAACAGATGTTTTCTATCTTAAGGAAGTGGGATTTCTCAAAAGTCATACCTACCAGCAGTTCGTCTATACGAAAATGATTTACCTTATGGCTACATCCATTTCGTTTGCGATGGGTATACAGTTTTCCTACGGTCGAGTTTATCGCTTGATTGAACATTTAAAAAAATTATATTTAAAGCGAGTTCTTTTGACGTCTCGCTATTTTCTATGCTTCCTTGAGAAGCTCAAATTCCTTTTTTTTAACCTTAATTTTAAATTGCCTTTTCACTTCACTATAGCGTCTGATTTTTTTTAGAATGAGATGGTACATTCTATTTAGTAAAATTAGAAACACCGTAATTGTTCTCCATCGCTTTCTGTAGGCAGCTGGGTAGCTTCTATTGATGAAAAACAAATTATTGGATGGTGAGTATATATTATGGTTTTGAAAAATGTATGAATGAAAAATTCTTGTATCATATAGCCCTCTGTAGTCGAATGGCTTACTGCAGTGAAATTGCTAACTTTTTTTGGATTCATATGATCGTAAATGTACCGATCCTTTATTTTGAACTGTTGCACACCTACAATTTAGTTCCGATTTCCAGCTAAAATTTCTAATTTTCAAATACTATCCCTTTACACGAAAGTAACATATTTTCACTCTCTGGTGCTCGCCATTTTCTTCTTTATAAGGAACTGTATTTGATAAGCTTCTATACTACCGATGGCCTTGTAGACTACAGATTTTTCTAAATCATGTTTTTGAAGCATCACATTCGGTGTTACAAATAATTAAGTGTACATCAATTTCTTCTAATCTCCTCCTATGTTAATGATGCTACAGATTGCTTTTCACTCCTTAATAAAAAGTCGCAATTTTCTACATTAGAGATAAATTTGAATATTCCTGGGTTTTTAAATGTGAAAATTTTGTTAAAAAAGTTGTCGAATATGTATATCGTTTCGTACCGAACTCTCAATATCCTTCAATTGTTTTGAGTAGTGTCAAGTTTCAAATGAAAATAAAAGTACTGTATAAAATTTTATTATTTTGAATGATAGCATTTTTCAATAAAAAAAATAATTAACACTTAATCACGTTACCAGATAAAATAATTTTACCATGATACGAAAGTCAATTTTTATAGGATTGTCTGGTGTAAAGCATTGCCAACATTAATTTCCATGGCTGCCGAGAACTCATTGGCTTCAAACTATTACAATTATTAAATTTAATTAGTCATCAGGATTTCAAAAAATGCCAAAGAAAATGAAACAAGAAACAATATACTGGAGGAAAACCGGTATTTGTAAAACTCATAAACCCTAAATAACTAAACATTTGTCTAATAGACTACCGACCCTGCCAGTTTTACGAATTCGAGATGTGATCGCTGTTCTCACATACCATTTCACTCAAAGTTCCTTCATAAACTAGTAAAATGAGTTATTGGAAGGTGATAAGCAGAGCTGTGCACTTGTCACTTATCAGAAGTTTGCAAAGTTCCTTCAAATTAAATATTGAAGATATTTTGAAATTGAAAGGCCCACAAAAGGCACAACTAAAACTTCGGCAAACAAATGCAAAATTGTACTTTCTGTCCCTCTAAGAAACGCAGAATGACTAAGTACGTATGAAACTACTGCGTGATTGTGATTGTTTCTTAACGTCACACCGAGAAGCAACACGAGCGAATAACCTTCGTGTTGCGACGGATTATGTAATACTGAACCTTGTTCAAATGATGAGGACGACATCTGAACTGTCTTCTTCCTCATCAAGCCAACGAGAGGGCTTGGGACCTCAACAGATTTCATCAGCCCTGCTACACGGCTGGTTTTTAGTGGCATCAGGACTCGAACCCATGACTCGACGAAAACTCCGGCCGCGAGTTTGCGACCATGACCACTAGGCTGCTGTGGCATATACAACTACTGCAACAAGGCTATTTGTGGAGGGCACACTTTTTACTTATGAAGGAGTTCAAAATAATTTTTACTACTTTTCATATTTCAACTGAAATAATCTAGTACTTCTCTTAAGTTACTCTAATTTGTTTGAAATAAATAAAGGAAATATAAAAAATATACTTGTTTTTAATTCGTAATCTTCGAATCGAATGATTAGTTCCACCGTAATACTGATTCAGTATAGTTACCTAAAGTTAAATAATAATTGGAAAAAAATACTGTCAGTCCACAATTTTTTCACCGGTATCACCCTTGTTGATTTGAGTTTAGTTTTTATTATTAACGTCGCACTAGAAGCAACACGTGGGCTATTGGCGACAAACCTCGGTCAAGTAACGAGGACGATACCTGAGCTGGCACCCCCCTCTTCTAACATCCACACCAATGGTAGGACTTTGGGCCCCGAACAGATTTAACGTGCATCAGCCCCGGCTACACGGTGAGTCTTTGGCGACCAAGGATCGAACCCGCGACTGAACGAAAACCGCCGGCCGCGATTCTATGGTCATTCTTTGGTGGAATCGGGTTTTGAACTGCTTACCTGCCTACTACTAATCTCACGAATTTAACTACCAGGCAAGGATGGAAATTCACTTCCTCTAACGCACTATGCTTAAATGCTTTGCAAATTTAAAAACGTATCCTGAATGTGTTTTATGCATTTCGCGTGTGTGTGTGTTTTAATTTCGAGAGACTAACAATTTAAATTCAAAATTGTAATTAAATTATCAGACATATCATAATTAAAAAAAAATTTATTTATTTTCCTTTTCCATTTAAGGGTTGGATACCTCAATATCTCATAGACCAAACGTTATCAACTGTGATGATGGAATACGTGCATTCGTTAAGAAAATTTGAGTCAACTAAAGTAAATGTATGATATTGAATAATTATCCATTGTACCATCTCGAAGAATATTGGATTGACCACTTTAAAAACGATCTTATTTTGTATTTACGTGTTCATTCGTTTAGTGAACATCTGAATGAAAAATATTGTAATCTTAAGTTATTTAAATTTTATATTGCTCACTAAGTTGCCATTTACTTAGCAAATGCTCATTAAAACTGATAGATATAATAATCTTTAATATGTTAACTGAAGCATTTACTAAATGAGATTTTTTTTTTTTATGTAAAACTGAAAAAGGATTCATTGTGAAATATTTGATATACTGTAACGTGACGTAATTTGTTGAAAGTCTGTACAAGTGAATTGGTCTTTTTTAAAAAAAAAATAGCATTTTTAATTTAAATTCTGACTAAGCAATAAACCGAATCCAACTGTTCGAATATCAGAATTCACTAACCTTGCGTCGTCGTTCATCAGCTTATTTGGAGTTTTTTTTTAACTGTGTTTTCAGTTATGAAGATATGTCTTTGAATCAGATTATTATCTCACCGTTTACTTCAGGAATAAAGGTATTCAAGAAAATGTATCGGTAAAGGACTGTATATTGTATCAGTGAAGTTAATATGTTATTTTAGATTTCTGCCTATTATGTCTTATTTACGTTTTTTTTTTTTTTTTTTTTTTTTTTTTTTTTTTTTAATTTTTTAGTCATTTACATTAACTATTCAAAAGACAAGAGTGTATGTTGGTTGGAAGGTTTATTTTAATGTGCAGTTATTTCCTATGGGATAGATTAGTGTTGGTTATTTTTTTTTAAGAACGAAATTAATAATCTAAACTTTCAAAGAATGTAGTGTTATACTAATTTTATTATAATGTTCTTCACAAACTTACCTACTTGTTCTTACTACTAAACTGCCATTTATAACTTTAAATTATATATTACTAGTCAGTATATTTAATACAAATATGCCAATTCTACTAAATGATATACTTTTAATTTTACTTATTGGATTTAACGTGACTTGTTCTTTTGTGTATTCGTGTCTTCTGTAATCGAAGAAATAGTTTGACTTTATCAAGTATTTTGTAACTGTTTTTATACAATTTTAGTCAGAGCTTATAAAAAGATGGTCAATTTTAAATGCTTATTTGTCTTCATTTCTAGGTTGTCTTTCAAAAATTCTCTTATTGTATTGTCTTATTTAGTATTGGTGTGTCGAATTTTTTTTAGTGCAGCTTACTGTAATTGTGATTTAAATAAAGCTACAAAACCTTTGTTATTTTTCTTCTTTCAACTGAATTTAATTTTCTGTTTATTATTTCTAATTGTTTGGAAGCATAAACATTTCTCTAAATTTTTATATTATGGGATTAGCCAAATCAATATTTAAGAATTTTTTCCCTCAACATTCTAATGAATAATTGTGTTGTATTTTATCCCCTTCTGCTCTTTAGGGGATAAAATGTCTCGCACAACGAATACTCGTATTTTTTCAAATATTTGATTTTTCCTCCCTAGTGTAAAACGTATTTTCTATAAATGAAACACTTATTCTGCAACTATTGGCTTAAGAACTGACGATTGTTTTGATTGGCATATGGACCGTAGTTGATTAAGCAGCTCCAAACATTCATTAATATACGAAAAAGATTCGACTGTGTTCTTCACTAAACTTCATAAATGCAAGGAAGGAAGAAAGGGTGGAATGACAAAAAAGTCAAAATTATGAAAGGTCGTTAGCGACCCCGGAGGTGTGTCTCCTATTTTCCAACGACAGGAAACGCCATGATAGGCGTTAAAGGTCCCTCGGATGCTTCTAAGTGGTAAATACGTTCTCACCTGCTGATAACATTTAAAGTAATTCAGTAATGAATGCGTACTGTAATATAGGGCTCTATTTATAAAAATTCTGAATAATTGTTTTGTAATTTTAAGCTGTGCTTAGGTACGATCCCTTTCAACTAATTAATAAATCTTTGGGAATGTTGCTCAATATAAAAAAAAAAAAGTCCGAAATAAAATAATTCAAAAGGAACAATAACTTTCACAGTCTCATTTTTAAAATATTATTTATATATATTAACAAAATATGAAACAAATCTCCCCATTTTAATACATTTTTAATAAATGTTTATTCAAGCTTTAGAAATAGTCCTCGAAAGAAAACACTAATCCTCTTTTCCAATACGCTAACGTTTTCAGGCGATTTATTTCTTTTCTTTCATTTTCTTTATTTTCTTGAGCAACCAACATTTCATCAGTATAATATCTCCAATTTTCACCATCTTTCATTTCACCAAGTAGAGATACATTTTCACCTCTTATCATTAATACTCCTTGTGGTATATCACCGTATTCTTTATTGTTATATACACGTTCAAATGATTGATACAGCACTAAATTCGCAAACTGATCAACACTTCTCAGCTTACCCACAAATATGCGACCGTCTCGTAACCAGACGAATAGTCGTTTATCTATATGTTGAAGAAGAGACACGGCTCCTGGTATTCCCTGAAAAAATATAATTTTTCATTCTTTCATTCAAAATTTAGTCTGAGTATCCTACGCTGAAGAATTATTGACAATTTTTTTAAAGATTTTTTTTTAGTTTGTTCGCAATGAAAGTTCTGCATTTATTATTTGAAAATCATGACAGGTACATAAAAAGTATTTTGAGGCACAAAGAAAAAGCAAGGAAATATTCATAAAAATATCCCCTGCAACGATATTTTCGAAAGTGATGGGGAATTTTAGGGTACAAGAGACTAGTAGTCGTGATCGAGAAGAATAATACAATTAAAGCTATGACTGTAAGGTACATTGAAGTTCTCAAGAGCCACTGATCTACACCAGTAGTTCTCAAGCTGTGATACGCGAATGTTATCCAAGCTCGCTAGTAGTACCGTAAAAAAAAAATTATAAAATGCATCACTATCCTAAAATAAACCAAGAAATGCTTCCCTTTAATTTCATTTAGCAATGAAAATAGTATAGAAAGAAAGTCATGACGCGATAAAGACTCGAAACTGGGCTGTAAGAAAGTGGACACACATTTCTAAGCATTTTGGCCGAAGTTAACGATTTGTTTATGGCGCAAGAGCCATAAAACTTCTGTACAACTTGCTATGCCAAAACCAAGTATAACTATGATTTAGACGTTCAAAAAGAAAGAGGAAAGAAAGTTAATGATTGACAAGAAGGGTCGAAAATAGAGAATGATCGCTAGGGTATCACGGGGCGCGTCACCCTTGTTTAACAAAGACAGCAAATCTCTTTGGGAAAAAAAGTGAAAACTAGGTTGGCGCTGAGTCATGATTCCCTTCCGTAGCTAAAAGCAAGCCCCCGAGAACCAACGATTTGTTCCCCGGGTGTGAAAGAATCCCACTGCAGCTCATTGATGTCGGGAGAGGCGACTAAAATGGGTGCCCAATATCTGGTGGTATAGCCAGGCACTCTGCCCCTGGGGATTATATCAGGAGATCTCAGAGGCTTACCTTCTTTAGGGTGTTACGGGCTTCATGACTCGGAGGCTCCCTATTGATCTTTTTCTTTCCCGTGGATTTTGTTTGTGAGTGAAAGCGAAGCTTAATGAAACAAGGCCCAGTTGTGGCTTGCTGCACCCAACAAGATGTAATTGTATTCTAGACGTTTGAAGAAAAAAAAATGAGAAAAAGGTAAAATGTGACAAGGAGGGTCGAAAATAGAGAAGGATCACTTGCGTAGCCCAGAGGCACGTCACCCGTGTTTACCAAAGTCAGTAAACCCTAAGAGAAAGAAAAAGATCCCTAGGGTTACTCGGGGTCATGATTCCCGTACCTTCTTAAAGAAGGCAAACCCCTGATATAATCCCTAGGTACAGGGTATCTGGCTATATACCCAGGCATTGGGTACCCATTTTAGTCGCCTTTTACGACGTATGAGCTGCAGTGGGACTATTCTTTCTCATCCGGTCACCACATGGGGTTTACTGTCTTTGGTAAATACGGGTGACGTGCCTTCGAGATACCCTAGCGATCCTTCTCTATTTTCGACCCTCCATCTTGTCAACCAATCTTTATCTTTTTGCAATTTTTTTCACTCGTCTAGTTAAATCACAGCTTTACCTTGTTTGGCGCAGCATAGCCACATCTGGTTCTTGAGCAATTCAAACACTATCTCTCACTCACTCGGTACCAATTTTGAAAATCCTTAGTTTCTTCCAACCTTCGAATTGAAATTTAACTTTATTGCTTTTCATTTTTTCATGAATTTTCATCAGCTAATCAGATATTAAAAAGAAAATGTATCTGCTGCAGATGTTGCATAGTTTTAAGTAGGAAAAAAACTCACCAAGTACTAATATACACGTTATTTTCACAATGCAAGATCGCCCTAAATTATAAATATTTTGAATGAACGAAAAAAGTATTTTGGTACATTCTAAGCATTACTAACATAAGTAAAAATATTGCTTAAGTAAAACACTTACGGATTTAGACAGTAATATACTTAAAAAGTCGAAGATACTTATACTGAAATTTTTAACTGAAGCTCCCAATAAAAAACAGGAAGAAAAGGTGAAAATCAAGTTGCGATAACTTTAATTGTAATTATTATTTATTTTATTTTTTATATTTACATATATATAGATTTTTCGAACAAGTTTTAGTTCCTTTTTTCTCTTACACTATTAGTCGTGCGAGGTATAAAATCAAAATACGTACTTCTGGAAGAATAAACTTTCCTCTCTTGTCTCTCGAATCTCTAGGCATTATTGAAATCTTCATACAAAAAAAAACCAATGTTCTCTTCTACTTTCTTCTATATGTTTAATGTTTTCATGCCTGAAATGAATTCCAGTGTGCAAGCATTTTGTGATTGGTTGGATATGATATCATTATTAGTCAATTTAAATAAAGTTTGATTGATAATGAATGTCATACTACTTAGAATCAACAAAGGCTATTGGTTTAGATTTAGGTTTGGTTTTATTAACGTCATGTAATTTTGAACATCAGTCAAGTGACGAGGATGACACCTCAGCTAACTCCCTCTCCTAACTTTTTCACCTTGCTAACAGAAGGAATTTAAGACTCGACAGATTCAACGTGCATCAGCCCGGAATACATGATGGGTCTTTAGTGGCAACAAGGCTCGAACCCACGACGTCGACGAAAATATCCACGATGCGTCCATGACCGTGACTCGCAGTCTATTGGCGATGGATCTCAAAATTTTGAAACACGATCGATCCATTTAAATAAGGATAGGTAGGTATAACTTATATATAGCAACCTGTATTTTGTTGTTGTTGTTTTCACGATCGAATGTTTGTTTCAATGAATGTCGTATTAAAACTCCATGATGGGGATCTAGCTAATACTTTTTAATTTAGAGCTAAAGTGAAATGAGGCGTTTCGAAATTACAAATATCTATCACAAAACGATACCCGAGTTGATTCTTCACTCGCCGCCACATTATCCCAGTTACAGTTTTCGTATGATTTAATTTCTTGTTTTTCTCCAACAAAGACGGGTTCGATTCCTCAATGTAGTATGGTATGGATTATAGCTCATTAGTATAAATGATTCATTGTCTTGTAGCTGCTTAAGGCATTTAAAGAAAAATTGCTGATAGCTCTTTTGGAAACTCTTTGAGCCATAAATAATGTCCCTTTTTAATATCCTTTACTTGAAAAGATTTAGTATGTCTTCCATTCTTACATCCAATATTGATCGCAGTCCATCATCATTAGCTGTTGAGCCGTCAGAAAGTAGACCCCATTTGTCACAGATTCTCATACACTGACCTAGAACCAATGCTGAACCAGAACCAATACTTAATGAAATCGATCGAAGTGTAATTTTAAAATTAAATATGCAGCTACACGTTATGACTTACTTATACAATTATTTGAACTAATTTAATGCTTCAACCTCTTTTTTGATACACTAGCTACTTAATTCTGGGAGATAATGAGTCAAAGTGAAGAATGTTTTCCTCGAGACTTTTGTATGAGACTTCTAATACGCATCCAAAGATCTCCCAAGAAAATTCTCTGAGTTGAACTAACATATTATCGTTCTTGAAATGAAACACATGATTGAATATCTCTTCCAGAAAATCTGTTAATCTCAAGAAATGTTGATCCATAAACATTGTTCCCCTTATGATCCTGTTAATCAAGTAACGTATGCCTTAAAGTTCTATTTGAGATTTTTAACCATGAGAGGTCGCGTATAACCCTATATATGACTTCGTTTTGTATAAAATGCAGCCAAATGCGTTTGATCAATGACGAAAAGTCTGATAATGTTTGTTTGGATTAATGACGCTATAAAATTCTTTTGGCGACGGATCTCTTAATTTTAAACTTAAGTCAAGTGACACTTGAAGGAGGTTTAAAATTATGGACCCTTGAGTTAGAGAGAGAGAGTTAGCTCTCAAGTCTCATGGGATTTTGGAGCTTAGCTCCATTTAATGTGCAATGCCCTCCATTAATCAACACAACAGGGCTTTGATGAAATCAGGATTATAATTCGTAGTTCGTCTTGAATATTGTCGATCCCGCAACTCGTAAACAGTTATTAGGTTTCCACGGTTCAAAGAACATGTCTTAGATAAAATCTCTAGCAAAGGGAGGGCACGACTTAGGAAATTCAGTTGGGATAATTAATTTAGTTTAGGTTTTATTAACGTCGCACTAGAAGCAACACGAGGGCTATTGGCGACAAACCTCGTAATTTTCAACCATGGTCAAGTGACGAGGACGACACCTGAGCTGGCACCCCCTCTCCTAACATCCACACCACGCCAACAGGAGGACTTTGGGCCCCGACAGATTTAACATGCATCAGCCCCGGCTACACGGCGGGTCTTAAGCGGCCAAGGTGCGAACCCACGACTGAACGAAAACCGCTGGCCACGAATTTGAATGATGATGATGATAATGAAGTTTTACTAGCGCAAGAGAGAGCCAGATGTGGCCATACTGCGCCAAACAAGGTAAATATGTGACCTAGACATTAAAACAAGATTGATAGACAAAAAGGTCATGTAAGAAAGTAAAGTTTATTGGCTCATGAGCCAAATATGGCTATGCTGCGCCAAACAAGAATTAACTGTGGTCTAGACGAGAAGAAATTGAGGAAAAGACAAATTGGTTAACAAGAAGGAGGGTCGAAAATAGAGAAGGATCGCTAGGCCACGAATTTGAAACCATGACCACTAGGCTACCACAGCCACCTGATTCCACTAAAGACCCTCCTCGTAGCAGATTTGATACATGCTAAATCTATCGAGGCTCGAAGTCCTTACTTTGGGATAGGTTGGAAATCAGGAAAGAGGGGTACAAGCTCAGGCGTCATCCTTATCGCTTGTCAGAGGTTAAAAATTATGAGATCCGTCGACAATAGTCATCGTGTTGCTTCTAAATGCGACGTTAATAAATAAGCTTTCTTGTTGATCGGTGACATGACGGCAACTGAAGGCATTCACAGGTAGGGAAAAAGTCACGTATGCGCATTAGGATCGCCTACATACTCGTACTAAATCATGTCTCTCTAGCTTCATTTCTTTACGAACGAAAAATTATGGTAGTATATTTATTACCACATTGATATGGTTTTTCATAATTTTTTTGTAATAATTTACAAGGCCCCTGAATGATCTTCCTGTTCCTCCTTGATATTTGCTGTCTTTGGTAAAACTAAAAGATGCGCCCACGGAATTCCCTAGCTATTTTTCTAAATTTTCGTGACCCTTCTTCAAGTCATACTATCCCCTTTGTGCTTTCTTGCTTTTAAAGAGTTTTGTCTAGATCACAAACATCCGTTTTTCCGTAGGTGATTAATCGTTTTAATAGCATCGCTCTGAGAAGCAACACGCAGGCTATTGGCGACGGATCTCATAATTTTGAGCCCCAGTTTCAAGTAACGAGGACGACACCTGAACTTGTACCCCACTCTCCTAACTGCCGCACCATTTCAACGTGAGAACCTTAAGCCTTGACAAATTTAATATGCATCAACTCCGCTACGCGATGGGTCTTTCGAATCAAAACTCGAACCTACGACTCAACGAAAAGAGTGCCGGACCATGAGTTCGTGACCATCATCTTTCGCCTACTGCAGCCATTCGTGTTTTAAGATTGACAAGTATTTGGCACAGTTTGGCCAAATATTGCAGTTCCTCCAATTAAATAGCCAATAAACGATCTGAAGTGACTCAATTCGAGATTTAGATACTTTCTCTGCTTCAAATTCTCATTTAGAATTAATATAAACCATTACCATAGTTTCATAAAAGTAGATCCAATGCAACGTAAGTTCTACCGAGTCAAGTAAGTAAAATAAAAAACTTATGAATGGTTGGCGTTTTTGTGAGTGAGGGTTGTATTTTGAATGGCGCAAAAACCAGATACTGCTATACTGCGCCAAACAAGATGTAACTATAATAAGACGTTTCAAAAAATGAGGGAAATGATAAACTGGTTTTATGACAAGAAGAAAGTTCAGATACATAAAAAGGGTTGTTAGGGTATCCCGAGAGCACGTCACCCGTGTTTACCAGAGACAATTATCCCCATAGGAAAGAAAAAGGTAGCTGGGATAACTCGGGGTCATGATGTTCGTACTTACCTTAAAAAGGAATGACCCTGAGGGATGATGGTTTTATCCTTCGTACTATACAGACAGATACTGGCATGTGGTAAAGTAGGGTTTGATGCAAGCTATACGTGTCACGATCTCTTGCAAAATAATTTAGATGTTTTCTTCTAGCAATGCTTTCCGCAACCACGTGACTCATGGGTGTAGATTTTTTTCAGATATAGATTATATTTCGACTATGTGGTCTTATTGATTAGATTATGGAAAAACAATTGAATCTATATAACTGTCCTTAATTTTCATAAATTCTAGGAATGCGGGTTTTTTTCTATATTTATAAGCAGCCTATTTATTTGAGTTCTATTTACTGAATGAAAATCATAAAAGTTAGAGAATTTTATTATAAGCCTAATGGGGGATCTTAAAGATATCGAAATTAACAAATAAGTTGAACGCTTTCGTAGAACATATTCATGATGATGCAGATGCGAAGAAATAGATTCTAGCTGAAATGTCTTCTAATGATATCTAACCACCGTTCAAAATTTCGACGTGAATTGGTTAGGCTAAGTGGATCTTTGAGTAAGGTAGGAATAAGCTGGAGGAAATATTCATATAAATTACAAATATATATATATATATATAACACATGGATTAATACGTCCCGAGACTAACATTGAAAACAACATTTTTTTTGCAAAATTTTTTTTTATTCATCAACATAACACCTTTTGTTAATCACCTTTTAGGGTGATACAATCGTTCCAACGCTTTTCCAAATATTTTTTTTTTCTTTTTTTCCCCCCACAATTTTTTTTTTCCCCGCAAGAAATCTTTTTTGTTGCGAGTAAATAGCGATAAACAGCTTTCTGAATCATCGACTCGTTGCTGTTTTTGTTCCATCGAAAGCAATCGCGGCACCCACTTGGAAAAAACCTTTTTCATGCTCAATTTTTCATGAAGGATAGTAAATACACTTCCATATGATATCTGTGTCATCTCAGCAATCTCACGGAGCTTCACTTTACGATCTTTCATTATAATTTTTGTCACTTCATTCACATTTTCCGGTGTAACGGCTTCCACAGGTCTACCCGAGCGTTCCGCGTCATTTGTGTCGGTACGACCACGTTTAAACTCGGCAAACCACCGACAAATCGTTGCTTTTGATGGACAAGAGTCCGGGTAACATTTTTCAATCCATTGTTTCGCTTGCACGGTGTTTTTACCCATTAAAAAACAATGTTTTATCAGAACACGAGAGAGAAACTTGGTTTTTTCCATTTTTTAAACTACAAAACGACTTTACTCCAACCTCGATAACTCAGCTGTTTCTGGTCCGATCGACTTAAAATTTTGACACGTTTCAAGCAAAGGTTCGTACTCTAGAAAGACCTGGTTACTGGTTTACTACGAGCGCCATCTCTGGGTTAGTCTCGGGAGTTATTGATCGATGTGTTATATATATATATATATATATATATATATATATATATATATATATGTAAAGATCCTACCGGCTTTAAATGTAACATAATATCATCTTTCTCTTGTGTACATATATTAAATGTAAGTCATTTAAATAACAGTCGAGGCGTATTGAATTTTCACGGAACTTTTATTTTAAGCGGAGAGAGAGACCATTTCCACTCCCCCTTTTGATTCAAGCTATTGCATCATAAGAGAGCAAGAAGAGGAAAGAGTCTTTTTTTTTTGTGTTTTTGTTTATATACCAGGGAAAATTCCCATGAAACGTCAGAAGCACGTGATATGAATGGAGGGATTTCTGGGGAAATATCATAATAGACAGGGAATCTGAAAAGATTGTTTTGACAGATTTATAATTGGTTTAAGCGGATTTAACCAGTTTTAAGAGCGCGTGATGTAATAAATAAAAGGATACTTTGGAAGGGAATCAGGAAATAAGAATGAACATTATCTTTAAAAGGAGAGAATGGGTAAATTTAATAAATTAAATTATTATAGTGAAAAATTAATGGTAATTAAGTTAAATCATTATATATATATATATATATATATATATATATATATATATATATATATGAATCCAAACCAATCAAATCACTGATGTGGCTCGATTAAAACTTATTTCTCTCTACGATTATAAAATGGACTAATTTAAAATATGTCATTTTATGTTTGTGATTAAAAGTACTGTTTGTTATTTGAAAAAGATTTATAATATTCTTATAAAATTTATTGAACTGGTTTCGTTTTCGTTTATATAATTTACATGACAGGATTAAAACTTCTGAACATACAAGTATTGTAGTTATTTATAAAGAAAAAAAGGTATTATGTGATGATATTTTAAAATTTCTTAATTCAATACAATTTAGTACTCTCTTGCAATTCTTCAATTATTACAGCACATAATTTTAGACAAAATAACAACATCTTTATGCCAAGAAACTTTATTAGCGTATATATTACATTTTCTGTCAAAATATCAATTTCCTGCAAGTACATCAGTCTAATTCGATATTTAAATCAAATGTAGGATTAGATTAATGCAGATAAAGTTCCTGGATGTGTTCAGATTAATTAAAAATATGTTTGCTAAATTCACTCATAGTTTTTTAAAAAAAGTAATTAAGCACTATAATTCATTTAGTATATATGTTATCATATTAATAATAATTTATCCCAAAAATTCTGATTATAAATTCATTTGTTAAATGTTTTTGTTATAATTTCGAATTTTGAAATAAAATTGTTCAAACAAATTAGTTATTTCTAAGTACAACCAGTTTTTATTATAGTTACTTCTTCCAGATTTTAAGCTTAAGTACTGATGAAAGAAAATATATTTCCGTATTATTCTTAATATTTTGTCTATAAAAAAGTAACTAAAACATTTTTTAGACAAGGCTGTTCTTTCTAATATTTTTAATCAGGAAAATGTAAGCTACATGTGTGAATTCTATTTCTGAATAAACATTCTTTTATATTTACTTGCATTTTTCTTACATTTTCCTCAAGTAGATCAAGTGCAACTTACTCAAAATATCTTCGGGCTATATTCTCCTTAAGTCGAAATTAACGCTTCTTAAACTGTAGTTCACGAGCTTCTAATGGTCCACTAGTCCTTTTTTTAAACTAATATTTAATTTTAAATTATTATGAAGAAATCTTAAAATTGGTACAGAAATTATTTTTCCCCATAATCAAATATTAGAATATCTCATTCAAGTTAACACTGTCGCTTCAATCAAAACATGAGCATCAACATTGCGAAGAAACTTTTATTTCAGCATAGTTTCATCGTAAGTATTTGTATTGGAAATATTAAATGCATTTTGTATGTGTTTCAACATATAATGGTTACAAAAAATTGATAACAACAGCAATAGTAATGTTCTACAATAACTATAAATTACAAAAAGTCAACAGGAATAATTGCGTCCTAAAATTTTAATTGCAATTCAAAATGTTAATTATAGATTTTATATATATACTATTAACAAAATTAAGCTTCTTTCCTAAATTAGTTTTTGAGAAGTTCTTAAGCTAAATTTTTCATTAAACTAATTTAAATATTAAAAATAAAAATATTCTAATGATTGTGTTCCTTTTTTTGTTACAAATAGAAGTATCAAGTGAGTTAGGTGTCCTGAAAATTGTGCGTCAAATACAGATTCCCCGCCTTATAAAGTTAAAGCGTCACTGGTAAAAAGTGTTCTTTCTGCAACCTAAAACATCGATACTTTCAATACAATATGCAAATTTTCTTAATTCATCTGTTGTCCTTTCTCCTAAAAATCAAAATAAAGGTAGAGCATAATCATGAATTTCTCATTCTGCTGCTTATAAAATTGTCCCTATAGCAATCATCAAATGAAAACCTCTAGTAAAAAAAATAAGTGATGAAACACTTGCTTGAAAACTCTTCCTAAAATTACTGAGCTTATTTTCTGGTAAGCTATAGTATATAGTTTAATTCAAAGTCTCCAAAGTTAACCATGCGCTTCAAGTTATAAGCTGCTGGAGAAATTTGAATAAATATTTGACTTTTTACCAACAGTTACATTGTATTCTCTACTTGTTGTTCAATCCATTCAAGAAAATTACTAATTCGGCAATAAACTCCTGGAACACCTGGTTCAGCACACTTTTTTCCAAAAGAAACTATTCCAACTAAGTAAAATTTTCCATCTGTATGTGCCATCATCAGCGGACCTCCTGAGTCTCCCTGGAATAAAAATATATCGCTATAATTCATTTCATAATTCTAATTATTTCATTCTTCATAGCTTTTACTCGATCTAATAATTCATATCCTTCATACATTCTCTTTTCGATTATTTCTCAATGCCATTAAAAAATATGCAAACAACCTATAAAAGATACAAGTCAAAAAATAATATCTATTATACGTTTCCAAAAAATTACCAACAATTGGTTAAATTTAAGACTTTTTGATTCTATTAGGTACAGCCAATAGATAACTAGTATGAGTATAATGCACCAACATTGTGGTATTTAGAAAAATGGAGACTGGCCCAAATTGTGGTTTCTGGTGTGACGAAAACGATTCGTGAGAGTTCACTGGCTAGAATGCATTTATGGCCGACAAAGAATGGGAAAGGGATGCTAATCGAGCAGTGGCCGTGTTCATTCGTTTCATTGCTTTCATTCTTCTTTGATCGTAAGGGATCATTCTTCATCGTCTCCTTGAAGCATGGAGCTGCAGTCAATGCCTAGAGATATTGTTAAATGTTTACGAAGCTCAGGAAAGCAATCAAAGCGAAACGACCCGGTAAACCTTCTCGAATCCAGTACCATCATCCTGTTGCACGGCAATGCTAGACCATACACAATCAGCCAAACAAAGGATCTTTTGTTGATGCTCAAATGGAAAATCCTGAGTGATCTTATAGTCTGTATAATTCTACAAATTATGTAATTTACGCATCTTCTGCGAACTCAAAAGAGCACTTCTAGAGCAAATCATATAGACGACAAAGTTAAAAAGTGCGTACACTGTTGGTTCAAACAACAGGTAAATAATTTTTGCGACTACGGCATTCTGCGAATCATGTCATAATGGGATAATTACTTAAACATTTTTGGACACTATTTTAGAAAATTATTGAACAAATTCCGTTAAATTTCTTCTACCTTGTTATTTAATGATTGTGCTTTATACACTATTTGAAAAAATTGAAACAAAATTTAAAAAAATAATCTTCTGAAATAAATAAAATTTATTCTACGCCTTACTTATATTGATTCAAATAAGCTATTAAATTTACACAGGAATTAAAAAAAAATAATGCCGAAAATTAATACCTAGGGCAGCCGCCACATGCAGAGATGAGAGCCTGTACACATCGGGGTACCAAACATGCAGATTCTGATTGCCATGCTGAGGAACGGCAATCCAAATGGCCTTTATCTGATGCCTAAGTTCAGACGTATTCTTCACCTGAAGTACGAGAGAGTCGGCAATTGGTATAATCCCAGACATGCCCAGTGAGTGACATATCCGGGGAATAAGCAGGCCATAAAAGAAGCGTAACATATCGTGCACATAAAAGGCTTGTACATTCCAAGCGACATGTGAACGGGCATTTTCTTGCTGAAATATAGCTGTAGGAAGGTATTGCTGGAGGTAGGATCTCGGGCTCCGCAACTTTCCTGTTTCATTTATGGTCGTCACAATTTGGAAAAAGATAGAATCTTCTATAATATCCAAAACGACCCAGACCATACACCAAAGTGTTCGTCTAGTTTGATGTTGAATAACACACTCCAGGAAAAGATATTCATCTCTGTAACGCTTGACGAGTACACGTCCATCGTTATAGCTCAGATTGTTGCACAGCTTATCTGAGAAGATGACTTTTTTGCCAATCGGCTGTATTGATGAGCCCAACCAAAGTCTTCCGTAGTTTAGAGTCAAGAAATCCTGCAAAGAATTCTCGCATGTTGCCAGTAACGCAGTAGAAATGGACGAATCATAGGGCAAACAATGATACAACGGTAGATGTTTTCCAATGTTGTGTCAATGCATGATAGGACGCTGTACGGTCTGTCACCGTCGTGAAGATAAGGTATTGCCTTCATGTCATATTGCGTAGCTCGTTAACGAGATTTTGATTTTTTGGTTCTATCCTCCTTAATCCATCTATTCCACACACACATAACTTTTGTAGCATTGTGTCCTGTGCAAGAGACGATTTCACAATACGAAATCCCCTCCTCTCACGAAGCCGATCATGCTGCTCCGTTCGAATTCCATTCGTTTCTCGTAATGCACTTTGCGTTTTCGGCGTTGAATATTGACTTCTAATCATCATTTACAGCAGTCAAATGACGATACTCTCATTTTAACGAACTTCTGCAAGACTTTTTGTACACGACTCACTTGGAAGTTTAGAGGGTATTTCTGGACCCACAAATCCGTTTTCTATTTTCTGCAAGTCTCGCTAATTTTCTTGATTCCTTCAAGGTGTTACAATTTCTCAAAAAGTAGTGCAAAACTGATTGACTGCTTGTATTAGCTTTGCGTTAAGTAGTAACACGAGGCTATTGACGGCGGACCTAGTAATTTTGAAATTCGGTCAAGTGAAGAGGACGACACCTCAACTTCCAAGCCGGAAAGGATTTGGAGTCTCGAGAAACTTAACGTGCATCAGTCCCGGTACACTGCGCGTTTTGAATGGAATCAGAACTCAAACCTACCACTCGACGGAAACATCTCCGGCCTCCCCCCAAGTTCGCGAACATAATCCATCGGCTACCGAAGCCACTTTAACAAACAATAGTGTATTAGAAGGAGTTCAATGAGTATAGTATTTTCATTATCCTAAGCTGAATGAAACTGAGATATTTTAAAAATATTCTGTTACAATGAATTCAATCCAAAGTTTAAATATACATACAATTTTAGTAAATCAAAAATTTCGTATGTAAAAAATCTTATTTTAAAAATACTCTCTCATCTTTCTTTCATCTCTCTCTCTCGCCTGTATTTCATGAAATATAATAATTTCCCTATACAATGATTGATGTTCATGTATTCATCACATATATATTTTATTTTATATTTTATGTATTTTCAATATAACTTATAGTCTCACCCTGCAGGCATCCTTGTCGCCATCTCCGGCACATATATTAGCTGCAGTAATTGGAACTTCTCTTCTAAAAACAGCCTTACATTGAGAATTCTCCCATATTCTTATTTGTATTTCACGTAGTTTAGTACTTGCTGCCCCTCCTAATAAAAAATAACAGTCTAATCAATTAAAATCTGAAATCGAGAGAAAAAAATAAGTCGAAAAAGTTTTTCTCTTGTATTGAAAGTAAGTTATTGAGATAATGTATTATGTTACTGTGATATAAATACAAGGTTATTCAAAATGAATCATCCAATCTCAAAATGCTATATTTTCATAAATAAATGACACAGAATGATAAATAATATAGGAATGCGAAGGGAAAATATGGAAGTTTTTTTTCTACAAGTTTTCGATATAACTTACTTTAGTTACACGTATAATGTCAATTATATTTGTAAATTTCTGTCGAACATGTTGTAAAGTGTCAGTGGTGATTGATTGTACTGCAGCAGAAATCCATTGTTTAAGTTCGAATGAATTTGTGGTTAGTGGTGGTGCATACATTTTATCTTTTACGAACCCCCAAAGGAAGAAATCACATGGGACTTAGATTGCCAGTCATGGAACATCAAATCATATGGTCCAGTGTGGCAGATCCGACTGAGAGGTAGCTAGTGAAAGCTTCTAAAACAGTTTTCGCGAAATTGCTTCACGAAAAACACGCGAGAACTATTTATTGTGTGTGTTCGCAATAAAAAAACTTACACATTTTTCCATGTATTTATGTATTATTTATCATTCTGAGTTGTTTACTTTTGAAAAATATAGAATTCTGAAATCGGATGATTCATTTTGAATATCCCTGTATAACTCTGTTTTAAAATTAGGAACAAAAAAAATCAAAGGAAACTTTATGCTATCAAGATGTAAATGAAGGTATACTAAAAAATGCAAGTTTACTTTTGGAGCTCGAAAACTGCTTAGAGTAATAAATAATTAAATAGATTGGATTTATTATAATATATGAATATCCGTAGCTAAGAATGAAACTCAAAGTAAAAAATTCATTGAGAGCATTCGTGGAAACAGAAAAACTACTATGATGAGCCAAAAGCAAATCATTGATTCAAAAACTTATGTTGAAGTTATAAAGCTGAAAAAAACTATGGTAGTATAACATTAACAACAATGTGTTATTCTCTTCAAAAAGAAATGCAATTCTTTGGTATAACTTAAATAATTAGCCCTTCTTAAAATTAATATTCGGTTCGTTTTGTGTTTTTTTTAAAAAAAAAGTTATCAGTTTTATATTTTGGTTAAAACTCATTTCACACTTGTATTTTATGTGGCTAGGCAGGATGTGTGTCCTAATTCTTAATTATATTAATGTGACGAGACAAACGACAAATACAAAAGAAGTTCGTTACGAAATTTGAATTCAGATCCTGTTTAGTAATCGAAACCATATGACAGAGATTTAACTTTTTTATATTTTAATTAACGTTAATAAATTTATTCCACAGGGAAGCCCTCTACAATACGCACATATAAGGTGAGGCTGAAAAATAATCAGACTAATCGATCTACAGATAAATAATGCGCATGTCAAGATATAACGGAACAGGTAAGATTGAGTCTCGTGATATCTCTTCAAATTCCTCCCCTCCCCGAGTCGATTGTGGTCCCTTAGTTGGGCCGTAGCCTTTATTCGTATCGGATCTTCAATCAAGAACCCATCAGAAAAATTTTAAAGTGTTTTAAAAGGGCAACGCATTAACATGAAATTACTTCTGAAAAAAAGTACGGAAAATCCCCCACTGAAACTCATACTCAGTTTAAAAAAAAGTATTCGGTGATGAATGCTTATCACGCACTTTAGCCACAATTTCCTAAGAAATCAGCGCTATTATATGGCGGTCGTAATATTACAGCGAATATTCACATTCAATTTGTATTCAAAGTTCTTTTGCGAACCATGCCATATTGTTTACGTATACAACGTTACGTATAAAACGTCGTCCATCTCAATATTGTGGTCGCCAGATAACGGTTCCGCTTTCCTAAGAAATCATAGCTTAATGTTTTTTAGAGATTTAAACTCTGTTCAAAGAGGAACAGGAAAAGATTGAAGGTGACCCACGTCCAGGACGACCTGCCTTTTTTTTATTGATTGATTGTTTATTAACGTCGTACTTAGAAGTAGCACGAGGCTATTCGTGACGGACTTCGTAATTTTGAATCTCAGCCAAAAGTGAAGAGACAAACTAAAACCAAGAACCTGAGCTCTCTTCTCCAAACTTCCACTCCACCCTAGAAGGAGGATTTGGAGCCTCGCCAGATTTAACATGCATCAGCAAATTACACGCTGGGTCTTTAGTGGCATTCGGACTCGACAAATACAAGCCGTCCGTGACCTCAGGACGATCTACCACGTCAAGGATGGAGAAAAGCACTTAAAAAAAATCAAAGTTTTGATCCGAGGAGACCGTCAGTTGAGTATTCGCGCAATCGCTGAAGTCATTGGAATCGACAAAGAATATATTCGGCAGATTTTGCATGAATTGTAGAAAAACAAGTCATGGATTGTTTATCAAGACAACGCCTCGGCCCTTGCTGCTTTATATGTCTGTCAAGACATTTTAGGGCAAGTATAAGATCCCTGTACTGGAACATGCACTGTATTCACTCGACCTTACCTCGCGTGACTTTTTTCTATTACCTTAGGTGAAATCTGTTCTGAAAAGAACGTGATTTAAGACAGTTCAACTGTACTCGTAAAAGAAAAAGCGTAGAAAATCATGAACATGCTTTCTGAAAATGACTTGTTTTGCTTCAATGGAAAATTTACATTGAGCAGTATAGGAATCGCGAAGGGGAGTATACAGAAGGGGATAATGTTAAAATTGTGAAAAAAATAATAATAATAAAATGTTTTTATAGCATTAATCCGGTTTCTTATGACCACACCTTATATAGCATAACGAAAAACAACATGGAATGGTTTCTTCAGGAAAAACTATGATTCCGTCACAACCCACTATTCGAAAGTGGTCTGAAAAGTTTCGGACCTTAATGTGAAGATGAAATAAAATAAAAGCTAGGAAATGTGGTTACGCATCTTTTAAAAGGTACTCACCAAAATTTCAGCCATTTTGGACTCGCAATTGCTGTTTGACAATCGTTTGAGCGAGTCCATGTGAGTGTTTTTGGGAAAATTGAAAAAATCGAGTATCGAGCTGTCATTAAATATTTGTCTTTTAAAGGCAATACGCCAACCCAATTCAAAGATGAGTTGGATGCTATAAACGGAGACTCTGTACCATCTTTTACCACTATGAAATTTTGGGCAGCTGAATTTAAACGTGTCCATAACAGCCTGGGAGACGATGAACATTCGGGACGTCCAAAAACTGCAAACACTGATGATAACTTCACTTAATTTCACCAAATGGTGCTAGAGAAAGATAGAAGAGGCTATGAATATGTCCAAAGAACGTGTTTGTCACATACTGAATCAAGATTTAGGCATGAGCAAGCTATCCGAGCTTTAGGTGCTGCATTTGCTCACGTTAGATTAAAAAAGTGTTCGAATAAACATTTCCAACATTCTGTTGGCGCAGTTTAGGCGCAATAAATCAGCATTTTGGTGCCTATTAATTACTGTAGATAAAACTTGGATACACCATTATACGCCCGAAACAAAAATACAGTCAAAATAGTGGATTGCGAAGGGAGGAGAGAATTGGCTCAAAAAAAGCAAAAACTGTTTTTTCAGCTGCGAAAGTGATGCCAATTGTTGTTTGGGTAAAATAGCGATGTTTTATTGCCTTTTCAGTATCTCATTCAAAATTTGCAGGCGGATAATATCACTTTCTGAAATACATGATCGCAGCTTTAACTAATTAAAATGAAAGTTAGCTCATTTCTAATAAAATATCAATTTTTTGCAACTTTTTGAATACCTTTCACTAAATCAATGTTCCATTACTTAGTACTATTATTAAGAAAAGTGAGATGCTATTATTTCTCTCCCTCTCATCACTAAGTATCACCTTCTTCCAATCTATAACAATCTGTTATTGTTTATTCATAAGATTGTTGTTTTCGAGCAGTTTTTGCGTGTAATCAATATATATATATATATATATATACTAATTCTAGTGTGCCTCTCGTTTCTTGATTCAATTTCTGTTATGAATCTTAATGACATGGACTGAAAAATTAACACGCAATCAATCACTTTAAGGTCAAATTATTTCTTCTCTTATTATCTCCAGTTTTCTTTTAATCGTTGGTAAGTTTTTGAAGGCTTATCTTTTAATTGTGAATTATTATACTTTTAACTGTGTGTGAAGGTTTATTAACGTCACACGAACAATCTACATGAGGACTATTGGCGACGGGCCTCGCAATTTTGAGTCTCGGTCAAGTTGAGGACAGTACCTCAGCTGGCACCTCCATTTCCAAACTTCCATCTACGGGAAGACTTGGAACCTGAACAGATTTAACGTGTATTAGCCCCGTTACATGGCGGATCTTTAGTGGCATCAGGGTTTGAACACACGATTTGAAGGAAACACACAACGACGATCACAAGCTCGTGACCATGCTCGCTTTAAACTGTGGGGAAAACGGTAGAATGTTACTACAGCTGCATTTCATAGAAATGTGATGATCAAAAAATTTGACTGTGAAAAAAATTCGACGACTTAATTCCAAGACCATGTAATGTTATGATCGTTGCCTTTGTTTCTACAGGCAAAAACTCGTATCTTAATCCTTTTATTACACAAAGCTCTAATAATTCCAAACATTTTAGTCGCTAAACTTCTAATAATCAATTACTAAGTCAGTAAACGAAGATATTCTACCTTTATAATGAAATGCGTATACTTTAAAGACAATAGCATTGGATTAGTTTTTATATAGTTTTTTTAGATACCTTCATTTTTATACATTTTTACTTGTAAATTCACTTCTATAAAAATAATTAAAAGTCATGTAATGGAGATAAATTAAGTATAACATTCCCTTTAAAACATGCATGTGTAACATACTTAAAAGTTTTAAGTTTTGCAGCGTAGGTTGATTTTAATCAGTAAAAAAAGGGCATTTAATTGACAGGCGCGAAACTCTTGACAAAGTTTGCATCTAATGTTAGTATTCCTGTGTGCAAATGAAATGTATTTAAACTAACAATAATACATTCTTATTTTCAAATAATTTAATTCATAATTTTTCTTAAAAATATTTGTTATCTTATATGTAGAACATAGTAGCCAACCAATTGCCTCTTACCGTAACTAAGAGTTCCCCATCCTGCGGTAAAAGCATTTTTGTTAGTTAAATTTTCTCCTTTAAATACATCAAATGGAAGACAAATGGGGGCAATATGTCTTCCGAACTTAACAGTTGAGTTTAGGACGAGAATTGCAATATCATTCTGAAATGTCCGAAAATCGAAACTGTCGAATTTTATTACAAATCGAACAGCAAAATCTACTGGTGTGGCTCCATCGTTGCCAGATTCAATATCATGCTCTCCGAGTCGTACCATTAACTGTCTCGGGCTCATTCTGAAAAGAATTTACGATTAAAATTTACAAAATATAAATAATCGTGCAGTAATTTTATCTTATATAAGGAGCTTTTTAAAATCAATCAGAAAATGATTCAGAAAAAAAATTACTTTTTAGAAAGGTTTTTTTAAAACTCATTTCTATTAGATAAGGAAGTAATAAACATCACAAAAGCTTTGAAATAAACTTCGTTCTTGACTTTTATTGCGAAATTTTTGTGTTATGGGTGTGTGTAATAAGCAATACATTACACTCACATTTGAACTTCAACACTATTAATGATTATCTAGGGTGAATTTCCAAGGAAACACTCAGACTTAACTGAGTATTGGGAAAAATACCTTTGGGTAAAATATTCCAGTGAAAAAGGACCCACATTTTAAGAGGTATAAAATTTTTTGGTTATTTCTCATTTTAAAATAAGCGTTTAGCATTCAAAATATTAATATTAATTTATATATCATTCACCAACAATGAAAAAATTTTGAGACCTGTTGTATATATTTCATTGATTCATATACTATTAGAATTGAATTCATTTATACATGATATATAAGTAAAAAAAATTACTTTAAAATATCGACATTTCAAACAGACTACAAATATGTCGAGCACTCTGATACTCATTAAATTAAACAAGGCACTAGATTTTGTCATCTAGTGCCTCGAGTACCAGTGCCAAAAATATCTTCATTACTTTAGACCAGTGGTTCCCAAACTATTTTGGTCGTGGAACCCAAAATTTGTTGCCAATGATCGCGGAACCCTGAATGTATTTTAATTAACGACTTTTCAATATTAATATCTGATATTAATTGAAACAAGTATTATTTTGGTACTTCAGATTTTAGTGAATTAAGCAAAACTCAAAAAAAAAATCAATTTATCATGGAAATAATTAATAAAAATACAAAACATAAACTAAAGTAAATGGAAAATCTTTAATGTGAAGGAATCTTTAATGAATGCTTATTTTTTTAATCAAATAAAATTTGTCTCGCGGAACCCTTAAATTTTTTCGTGGAACCCACTTTGGGAACCACTGTTTTAGACAATATTATTGTAGTCTACTTTCCAAAATAAAAAATAGAATACATTTTATTCACATTGCCATCAGCATCTACTTAAACATATGACTTTTTTTTACCGGTGCTAAGGTTAGAATGTAATGTTCATTTTCTAAAAAAATAATCAGGTCAATTTAATTTCAGACTCTTACTGCAAAAACAAGCAAGTTTCTTTTTTTTTTTTTTTTTTCCATACACTTTTTGTTTGCTACCGTAAGATTTTACATAACGTTTTACATAATTACGATATATCCATTATATTTAGTTAAGTGAACTAGTGAAAAAGGTATTTAAAAAAATGTGAGTCACTTAAATACAGCATATCAAGAAATTTTAAAGTTGGAATTGGCTTAATTAACACTTAAAATAGATTCACGTTCATAAAATCCCAAGTTTTAATACCACAACAGCTTTTATTTCAATTTATATGTTCTATGTTCAAAATGCAATGTAAAATTTATACTCGTTAAATGAAAAAAAAAATATTCACATTGTACCAGTCGAGTTATAAAAGTACAAAAGTATATATCATTAGAACACTTGTAAGATAGGTAATGATAGAAATTACTAGTATGCATTCTTTACAATTAAAAAAACTATAACAATATATATAAATATACCGTATTAACCCAATTGTAACGCGACATCAAAATGTCTTATAAAGATAGAAAAAAAAATGATGAATTTAATGCGATCCATTCATTTTACGTAAAAGAATTCAAGGAAAATATAAATCAGTAAAATAAGCATTTATTTAAAACAATTAATAACACTGGTTATTATTATTTTTATTTATTTATTATAAGTTATTAAAAAGAGTTGTTGCAATCCATTACATAGACCTCGAATTTAGAGGGAATGATTAGTTAAAAAGTATCGATTTATATTCTGGCTAATATGGTAATACGTGTGTGCGTGCGTGTGTGTGTAAAGACTTTCTTTTAAGTAATACTATTTAATTAAGTTATAAAACAGTCGAAACCAATTTTATTGTATCGGAGAGACAGACCATTTCCACACGGCAGAAGTTGAAAACTCAGCCTTTTGATACAGATTATGAAAGCAAGAGAAGGTTTTTCGTTAAATAGAAGGGAAATTTCACTATATACGTCATAAGGCATGTGGTATGAATGGAGGGATTTCGAGGGAATTTAAGTGCAGACCTAAAGTCTGGTAGGGATCATCCATACAAGTCTGGAGGCCTGTGAACAGCTGACTTTGCAGATTTTAAGAGTGTGTGATTGCATAAATTAAATTAAAGTTAAATAGGAATGGTATCAGGAAATAAGAATTAATGCTTTACTTTTAAATGAGAGAATAGAAAAAATTAGGAAATTAAATTTTTATTGTGAGAAACTAATAGGAATTAAAGTTAAATCAGTATATATATATATATGGCTCACTCACCGAGTAAAAAAAAATATTTTACATAATTTTAAGTATACCTTTCACTCTTTATATGCTGTAATTTCAGTCCATCAATTTATCTTTATTTCATTACCTTAATGCTTCGAGAACAATTTTATGCTCTTCAACTCATTTTCATCCTGTTCTTTTTTTTTTTTTTTTTTTTTTATGATTATATTCCTTTCTGTTATATATTAATTGTAAATATGTGAGGCGTAATAAAAGTTCGATCTCCAAGAAACTACTAAGCCTATATACTCGAGGTTTTCACTTACTACTTTAAGTGAAATGCTTTTGTTGGATATCAATGCATATTGCTTTCCCTTCCCCCAACATAAGATAGATTGCGCCGCGCCATAACTCCTGTGCTGCACATGCGCGCAAAGGATGGTGAAGTTCTCTCCTAGAACTATACGTCACTTTAACTCCTGATACTGTTGAATCTCCAAGCGTGAAACTCACGTTGCACCGCTCTCTTTTATATATGTATTTCTGTACATAAACCAGCTTTTCGTCACTGTACCATAGTTCTCACTGCGTTTACTTCCAACAGCTTTGTTATTCAACTGAGGTTTGTTTTTTTTAAAAAAAAGGTAGAAAAAACATTATTTATATATATATATAGATTATAATTAAATATTATCTTAGTAAAATTTTTGAAAATACTTACGTTCTTCCTCTTCTTGAGCTGACTATGCAATGAGCAGCCGTAATGATGTGTTTTGTAGTTATTAAAGCACCACCACACTCAGCACTTTTACCAGTCCGACGAATGTAATAAATTAAAGCCTAAATAATATGAATAAAAAAAGAAGGAATTAATTTAAAACTGCTATTCAAGAATAAACAATTAACTGAATATTTGTTCTTAATTTTTCCACAGAATGATTAGTGCTTGTTCTTCGTGTGCCATATATATATACCCTTATATTTATTTTCAATAATTATGACTTTTTTTTATAGGCGTAATAATCAATTTTTAAGATATCAAATTAATTTGAAAAAGGCAAAAATATTTATTTACAATACGCTTTCCCCAAATACAAAGGTTAGCATGTATTGTGTAACTTTAAATATATTTTATATCCAGCCCTTAATTTTTTATCGTGACGTGGGCGTTTGGAGAGGGGATGCCAGCTCATGTATCATCCTCGTTACTTCACTGAGGTTCTAAATTACCAAAAAGCCCTAGTTTGTCTTCTTATAGCTGCCATAATAAACAATAATTTTAATTTTTTAATATAATTTATAATGTTTTATTATTCATTAGGACTCAAATAATACATTTTGCGAATAAAGATTTTGAATAAACTTTTATAAGTGAAAAAAAATTGTAATATCACAAATTTAGGGAATTCACAACTCATATAATTACATTAAAGTTTTTCCGTTTGATTATAACTCATTCATATTACCTTAGATCAATGTTATAGTATATTAGTCAATGACTAGAGACCTCAGTGTCACCTGCTTTATGACTGATCTTCGAAAATTACTACGATTTTAATTGGATATTTATTCTTTAAAAAAAAAGTTTCGAAAAAATATCAATGTATAGAAAAATTCGTATGAAAATAAGAAAATAATAGTTTCCTAGGACTGAAAAATAATTTTTATTAAGTCTGATGAACTGTTTTCTTTATAAAATTATTATCGCATTTTTAAAGGTAATGCTGACGTTTATACTAAAGAGCAAGCTCTTTAGGAATTTGTTGCTTATAAATTTAAAAAAGTAAACTTATTCCTTTCATTCGAATTTTGATAACTTCTCTGATGATTTATCATTTCATTCCAAGTAAAAACAAGATTTATTTATCAATGATCCTGCGAGAGATTTATTTATCAGTGAAAATATTTCAAAAAAGAGAGAGAGCTAAGCTTACCATCCAAGGCCAAGCTCCAACAACTGATTCCTGACCACCAACTATTCTACGAAATGTTGCAAACGATCGGCCGCATTCTGGAAAAAATAGGTGTATTTTAAAGGGGGGAAAAGAGATTTTTGTGTTTTGATACCTATTTTTTTTAACGAGAAACGTATAATGAAATTTTTATTTGTTTATACACCCAAAAGATCTGGTGACAATGGAAGCATGTGAGTGTGAAGTTATTTGGGGATTAATGGCGTAAGAGCTTGACAATGGAAGCATTAAATTATTACTTACATATAAATTACATACCGAAAATGTTTTCAGTTTTATGCGATAGTACTATGCTGCGAAAAAATTCAGGAACAAAAGCTTAAAAAACGAAATCCGTCTGTTTAGAATTAATTTGAAACTGAATTAATCATTTTCATACAGAGAAAAAATTATCTTCAATTACAAATAAAAACTAGATCGTTTTTTAATTTTTTTTAATAGGCGTTACTGTTTTTTAATCTTTTTAATAGGCGTTACAAGCGAAAAATCTGCATGACATAACTGTTTTCCAATTTGTTTTTTAAAATATTTCAAATCTGATTTCAATAATGAAGCACTACAACTAAGGAAAATCTAGAACACTTAATTACGAGGAGACTAGAATCATTTCAAGCATTGTTTCAAATTTTTGCTATTTCAGAGTTTGTCATCCTAAAATATGCATTTTTATACTGATTATACTCCACAAACTAACACGCCATTCAGATGAGGCATTTCTTATAATCGAATATATATATACATAACACATCAATCAATAACTCCCGAGTCTAACATTGAAAACAACATTTTTTTGCAAAATTTTTTTTTATTCATCAACATAACACCTTTTGTTAATCACCTTTTAGAGATTGATACAATCTTTAACCCTTTTCCTTTTTCCCGTAAAGAATCACTGTTGCAGGTAATATGATAAACAGCTTTCTGAATCTCATCTGACTCGTTGCTGTTTTGTTCCATCGAAATAATCGCGGCACCCACTTGGAAAAACCTTTTCACTTCACTTCAAAAACCTTTTCAAATACACTTCCATATGATATCTGTGTCATCTCAGCAATCTCACGGAGCTTCACTTTACGATCTTTCATTATAATTTTTGTCACTTCACTCACATTTTCCGGTGTAACGGCTTCCACAGGTCTACCCGAGCGATCCGCGTCATTTGTGTCGGTACGACCACGTTTAAACTCGGCAAACCACCGACAAATCGTTGCTTTTGATGGACAAGAGTCCGGGTAACATTTTTCAATCCATTGTTTCGCTTGTACGGTGTTTTTACCCATTAAAAAACAATGTTTTATCAGAACACGAAACTCGGTTTTTTCCATTTTTTAAACAAACTACAAAACGACTTTACTCCAACCTCGATAACTCAGCTGTTTCTGGTCCGATCGACTTAAAATTTTGACACGTTTCAAGTAAAGGTTAGTACTCTAGAAAGACCTGGTTACTGGTTTACTACGAGCGCCATCTCTGGGTTAGTCTCGGGAGTTATTGATTGATGTGTTATACTCAACTCTTTTTTTTTAATTTTAATTTTTACAGTGTAATCAAATGACGGTCGGCTTATGCCCACACATGTGAAAGTGACTTGGTCTATTTCATGGTTTGTTTACTTTGTATTCTGGAATTACGGTGAATCCCCGAATTTACCCTTCTATACCCGGGGAATACTCTGTATGAAATGTAATTGGTGGCAAAGGTCTTAACAACATGCAAACGACTGACATCGAAGAATTGATGCTAGAAAACCCTTTGGATAAGGACGATTTGATCAAATTTATGATAATTTATGAAAATAAAGAAGTCGATTGTAACGAAGTCGTAGGTCGAGGGCTTGAAATTTGCTACAAGCATAGAACAACATTTTCTTCCTCATGATCCTGACATAACTAGAGCGTACATTAAAATTTCGATGTAATCTTTAAGTTTTGTGTAGCAGGATATTAAGACTTATATGAGCAACTTAAGAAGAAGAAAAAAACAGCCGCTAATAAGAGACTTTGCAAAAACAAAAGCACCAACAAATGTCGTTAATAACGGACGAAATTCATTTGAATTTAAACCGACAGTTGTGCTGGACATATCTGACACATGTACAGAAGACAGCATTTTGATCCAGTTCATAATGAAGGTGAACGCTTGTTATCAAGTAGCGATGAATAGTTGTTAGAAGTTTTATTCCTAATTTCAATTTGAATTGTGATATGTTGAAGTACATATAGGCTGAATTTTCACTGCATACAAAATTTAATTTTTTTTGTAATAAAAAAATTCGTTTTTTTTATAAATATGTAATGTGGATTTCATTATAACTTTTTTTGCACGAATTCTTGGTGAAATATTTAGAGGTGGGTTTTTTTTTTTTTTTAAAAAAAAATCTTACACGATTTTTTAAAGTGGAATATATTCCCAAATTTACCATATGTCGCATGTATTTTTTACACGATTGTTTTTTTGCACGGTTTTCTAAGGAACGCATCTACCGTGAAAAAAAGTTGGGTATATATATATATATATACTCTTCTATATATAGCTAAATTAAAATAGTTAAGACGGAAGATATGAATCATCTCTTAGAGGGAAACTTGAAAAAAATGAGAACTCTAGCTTGTAAAATAATATTACAGATGGTTTATTGTACTGTTATTGATTAATAATTTTAACTAACTTTTAATGCACAAAATTTAATGCTAGCGAATAACAGAATTTGTTTATTACTTCAGAAGAGTGGATGTCTAAAATAATTCAAAATATGTTCTAATATATTCTTTGAGTGTAATAATAAATAAATCTATATCAAATTATAAATTCTAAGAATTCAGAGCACTTAAAAGCATTATTTAATTAGAATATCATGTTTTAAATACGGTTAGTTAAAAGCTTGGATTTTGAGCAGATATTTTTCAATTTTTTTTATCAAAGTTTTCTTTTTCTTGATTGCATTATTACATAAGTAATCAAAAGACAATTTTAAGTTCATTTAAATATGAAAACTTTTATTTTGTACTTTTGCGTTGAATAATGCGAAACAAAAGCAAATCAAAGCAGGATTGATTGGTTGTTTATTAAAGTCACGGTTAGAAACAATACCAGAGCTGTTCGCAACGGATCTCGTAACACTGAACTTCAATCAAGTGATGAGGACGACACTTGTGTGCGTGTGAGTTCACACCCTATTCTCCAAACTTCCAATCAATCTCAACTTGAGGATTTGGAGCTTCGACAGAATTAATATGCATCAACCCCGTTACGCAATGGGTCTTTAAAGTGGTATCAGATCTCGAGCCCACAACTCGACTGAAACAACGCCGGCCTACCATGACCACTAGACTAACGCTGCCATAAGTCAAATTATAAACATCGAAAGAATGGCAAAAATTCTGGAGAAAACACTGTCACAAGGTTGCAGTAGCTGAGTGATCTTGGCATCGAGCTTATGAGCGGCGATGCTTTAATCGAGTACGTGTTCGAGCAATTAAAGACCCGTCGTGTAAAAGGAATGCTGCGCATCAAATCTTTCGCGGCTCAAAGTTCTCCTACTTTAGATGTGGAGAATGTGGTATAGATGTGGAGAATGTGGTACCTCATATGTCGACCTTATGATCTGACAGTGGCTCGGAATTACAAAGCATATTAGCAGTGTTAAGTGTACCTTGTGCTGGCACAAAGAGGAAGCCGGTAAGCGTTTAATAGATAAAGAAGTTGTTTGCGTAATCCGATTTTCTCCTCACACTACTGGACTAATGTTTTGGTTGTTTATTTCTTTTTCACTGACTTCTAAGAAAGAGATGTCCTCAGCAGCTTACCTTCTTCATATAAGTGCGGGGATCCCTCACCGGAAGTACCTTAGTGACCATTCATAAGTGAAATAAAAATGAGAAAATGTCTGAATATGCTTTGATCTACAGAAATAAACCAATGTATTTTCGTAACCAATGTGAGCTAATGTATAAACAGTGATTTTTTTTCTGAAGAGAGTAAGATTCAAATTTTTTCTCCATCAAGTATTTGAAAAATTTGGCATAAAAATAAAATTGCTTTAGATTCAGAACATATACTCCCAGCTATAAAGCATAGTGAAGGAAATGTTATTGCTTAGAGATTTATGGCTTCTAATGGAATTCGAAATTGGGTTTTTATTGATTCTACAATGACATCTCTAGCATGTATTGATGTGTTGCAATATAACTTATTGATGAGTGCTTAGAAATTAGACTTAGAGCAAACTTTTCATTTTCAGCAGGATAGCGACCTAAAGCAAACTGCTATGGTCACCAGGTATATTTTACAACGCTCGAAGGCGAATGATACCTCCTTCATAATCTTCAGATGTGAATCCAATAGGAAATTCATGGATGATTTTGGATGCCTAAATTGGAAATATATATATATATATCCATCATGATAGAACTGTGTATGTAATAACTTCTACAAACTCAATAGTTTTTCCAATTAAAGGCTATTTACGACATCTCTCTCCAACTATGGGTTCAATAAAGCAATATTCCAGCAGGCTCAGATTTCATATGAAAATGCTAAGAAAATTTGCTGGGACACAATCTGTCAACAATATTTTTAATTCCAGAACCTTACATAATATCCTGAAAAAATTTTCAATTCAGAAGAATCCTGAATCAACTTTAAATATTCTTCAACTTCGCAATATATTTATTATTCATCCTCGGATCCAAGTAAACATTTTTCCAGATTTTTTTTTGCATCTAATAACATTACTCATGAGTCATTTCCTTTTGATTTTCTCTCCCCAGAAAATTAATTAACCTCTCTGAATTTATTAGGTCTCTAAAAATTTCCAGAAATACAATTCCAGGTGCAGGTCCATTCCTAAACATTCCTAAGACAATTAAATCGCAACGAGCCTACGGTTGCACTACAAACTTTTCTACGGCTATTTGATAACTTAACAGTATCACAGTAGGGGAAACGTGCCATTATTCTTCCAGTTTCAAAACCCTGCAAAGTCAAGACTAAACTCTCATCTTAATACACTATAACTTTGACTACGGTTTTCTCTAAAACGTTGGGAAGAATATTAGCCAATTGAATTACTCACTATCTGACTGTAGAGCAAAATCTTTATCTCATCATCATGGATTTGTTCCTTTTAAGGACAGCAGAACAGCAAATTACCTAATTCACAAAGCAACAATAGATACAAAGTTGGGAAAGAAATTCTTCGCGGGAATTAGCTTAGATGTGTAAAGAGTGCTTATGATTGTTTATACGAGTATAATTAAGAAAAAAAAGTATTAGAACATAGTGAAAATTGGAATTTTCAAGCTTATGGAATGAAACAAATCGAAAAACAAATTTTTATAAGATAGTATGTGATAAGTGAAAATAAAATATTTGAAGTAAATACAAATTTTTTTAAATAAAAATAATAAAATTAGTGCAGCAAAAAAGTATTAGATCAGAAAAATGTAGTATGCAAATTATAGCAAACAGTGACATCATTAAACTTTCAAGGTCAGCCTCAAATGAGCTTCAGTTAGACACTTGTTTATTTGTTGTTAATTCTTTTAAATAAGATTAAGAGTAAATTTTCTGTCATGGCACATAAAACAAAAGATATTTCACTTGGGAAGAGGGAACAAGTTTTTAATTGTACCATAGTGGTAAAACATTTCGCGAAATTTCAAAAGAGTTATATGTATATATATATATATATATATATATATATATATATATATATATATATATATATCTTTCATTGTACTCAATTCATAATATTATTAAAAAAGAAAAATGAATCTAGTGTGGTGGATAATAAGCTGATATTATGGAGACCTAGAAAACTTACTGTGAGAGGAAGACGACAACTGATGAAAAATGCTCTGAAAATACTATCGAAAAGTGTTCATATGCTTGAAATACTGCATCAGGAAATACTGTAACATCTTAGACAGTTAGAAATGTTTTGCATAATGCAGGCATGAAAGAATGACGGTAAAGAAAGAAACCATATAATTTCAGAAGCTAATAGATATTCAATTTTGTTAAAAAATACAAAGAGAAACCATTAGATTTCTGGAAATATGTCATTTTTTTCGACGAAAACAAGTTTAAAATTTTTAAAACAAAACACGTCCTTACAATTTGGAAAGGGCAAAATACCACATTAGAACTTCAAAATATGTTGAAAATTTTGAAACATGGAGGAGGTAACGTCATTGTCACGGGCTATATGAGTTACAACGGGATTGGAAATCTGCAATTTTTTTATGAGAAAAGGTTGACATACATTGATGCGTTACACCATAACCTGAAAGACAATGCAAGGAAATTAGGGTTGGAGGAGACTTTTACTTTCCAACAAGACCAAGATCCTAAGCATACTGCAATCAAAACCAAAGAGTGACTTCTCTACAATGCACCCCCCGAAGACTCTAGCTCTACCGCAGTCCCCAGATTTCAACCCAATCGAGCATTTGTGGAGTTTATTGGACGTACATATAAGAAAATACTCAATAAGTAGCAAATTTAGTCTAAAAGAAGCTGCAATGACTCTCGTCAACAACAATATCAGAAGTTAAAAACGCCTTACTTAACCAGTCAGATCAAATGTCCTTTCAGCCTGGTTAGTAACAGCATGAAAAAAAAGCGACCGGTCAACTTTCCATCTGACCCACTGGACTAGGGTTCGAAACAACGTTGGGGTACTCAAGGTCATCAACTCTCTCCCCCGACCTCGGGGTCGGAAAACCACCGGCCGGCATATGCCCTCGGCGCAAAACACTTGCCTCTGTTCGTCTAAGACAAATGCACACAAATCACGACTACTCATAAGCCGGCTTTGGCGCACGTGTCAACGAGACTCAACACGAGACAGCCGATGACTCAAATGTTCTATCTCTAATATAATATACTATTTATACGTGTGATGTTTTTGAAGTATTGGAACCGGGAGTTGAATGCTCGATACATACGAATGATATTTTGATTTATTGCTCCCATCAATCTCTAAATATCATTTATAATAAATTTCAAGATGCATTGGTAAGAATTAATTATTGTTTCAAATATTGGAATTTAAACTTAATCCCACACAATAGTACAAAAGTGGAACTTTCAAACAAAATCATTCAAACATTTCCTAATTTAATGTTATCTGGTTTCCCTCTCTCATGGGAATCCTCCATCAAATATTTGAGAGCATAATTTTCCAAATAGAATTAAAATTCCTCAATCATGAATCAAATAAAAAATAAGACTTTGAAAAAGATTAATGCCCTTAAAAGTATGGCATACAAACATTATGGTCCGAAGGGTAAAAATCGTATTAAATTAACCAATAATAGCACACATTTGCAATACCTTTTTTTACATCTGTCACATCATAAATAGATGGTCGTATCATCAACTGAAACCTTTTAATATAATTCAAACCAAAACTCTCAGAATCACGTTGTGTCTTACTTAATTGACACCAAACAGTGTTCTTTTAAAATTGGCTCAACAGGAAATTCTCTCGGAAAAAATTAGAAGGTTAGCACAAAAAATTTTTCATCACTCAAATCTCGAATGGAAAATGTTCTCCACTGCATCTCAGTAGTCCTGGATCAATAAATATAGAATTACTGGAAGACGATAAAAATAGTTTTGAATATATACTTCAAAGTCTGAATATAATTCGAAAACAGATTATATCTGTTTCTAGACGGTTTCATTTTGGAGACCTTCTAAGAATGATTTATACAAATTAATTCAGCTTTCCAAGGTAAAAATCTACCAATACCTATAATTAGTAGTTCATTTAAGGAATTGATTGAACGCAGATTCCGATATTTTTCATAATAGCTACAAATGCATCTAAAAACTAATACATTATTTCTACAGCAGGCGTCGCTCTAAACACTTCCATTGTGTATAAAATAAATCCTATCAACTCCATCTTCATAAAGGAAGCTCTGGCTATTTTCCAAGCTTTAGATGAACAAACAAAATCTAATAATGATCTGCTCACATTTTATTTGATAGTTATTCAGTTTTATTTGCAATAAAAAAAGCTTCTCTGTCAAATTCCTTAAATTGATTCATAGACTGGCCAATAAGATTCTCATACTTTCACATTATAATACACAGTTGGTGTTTCTTTGGATTCCGGTTCACTCAAAAATATTTTGAAATGAACAAGTGGATAAAATCAAAAGAGCTGTAACGAAATTTGATACAAACATCGACTGGATAAAACTAATGAAAACTTTTACTACAGCTAATACTTATAAATTTTGGAGAACATACTGCCCAATGATATAATATCTAATTGGACAATAAACAGAATATTGTGGGAATCTCTCTCTCTCTTGAATTTCTCAGCAGAATAATAACCTCTGATCTCTTATGCATATTCAATTTAAAGAATAACGAAGTTTGCTAAATTTGCAACAGAATTAACGATCTGAAACACTTTCTGTTAAATTTTGCCTTCCATAGAAATGATCTCTGGAATATATTCCAAATCGATTACCTATGTAATATCACCTTCGGAGAACTTTTGAAGAAAGCAGTGTCGAATAAAATAATGTTTAGATCTTTTTTGCAGAGGATGAAATACTTTGATATTTATTGATCTGAGAAAAATACATTTAATAAAGGGATAATAGCCACTGTTGCTCTATATCTCTCGTAAATCAATTAAACGTTCTATAAAACTATCACAAGTGACTTAAGAATTAAACTTAAGCACTTTTTTTCCAGTATCAAAATTTTGAACTTTCAGTTTTATTAATTTTTTATCATTTTCTGTGGAATGTTTTTTTCCAATTGGAAACTTAAGCCACTTTTCACTTTCTTGTAAAACTGACACTGTATTTTTGTTTCAGAATTTATTATATTAGCAATTTGAAATTTCGTAACCAAATGACCAAGATCTTAAGTAAGCATTTATTTAATTTCCACAACTTTTACAAAAAGTTACAAGTTCTTTTGCAAAAAGTTATTCAAACAATGTCCTAAATTCCAACTATATCATACCCAACTATGCCCTAAATCCCAACTATAACAAGTACAGCATGAATAGGCAAACTACGGGTCGTGAATCGCATGCAGTTCATGGGAAATTCCACAAAATTCGAAGAAACAGCTTAAGTTACGGCGAAAACATCTTGAAAGAAATTGCATCCATAAATAAATATTTAAGTATTTAGTATGACTTTCTTAAAATTTATTTACAAAATTTTGTAAGAAAACGTGTTTGAAGCAATGAAAAAAATGTTCTCTTGCTCTCGAATATCTGAGCTTTATATCTTTGTAATTTGTACTTTTATTAATTGTTTCCATCCCTATTATACAACACTAGTTAACTATTATTAAAGTGGAGATTGTCCCGAAAAAAAAACTAATTCAATTGAAAGAAAAGGAGGATTTCATTATGGTGTTCCTAGAGTATGTTAACACGTAATTATTCCCTAATTGTTTATTTTTAAAATGATAAAAAAAAACATTGATATTTAATAAAAATTCAAATTTAGGTTTATAATTTATTGATGTGTATTATTACTGAATCTGTTACGAAATTGAATAAATTAAGTGTTTGTATTTTCAGTTTATGTATGTTATACTGTTTTTTTAAGAGGCACTTGACATTCAAAAAAGTATTGAGTGCATTTCGTGATCTGGTTATTCAATACCCAATTAGATATCTAATTACTTTTTTATAAATTGCAGATAGTTTTTAAATACTTATTTAATTGTATGTCTCTAATTTTTAATTTTGGGTTAAAAATTTATCTATACATAAAAATCACAAACTATAATGGATTCAGTCGATAGGTATTTGAGACAAATAAAAGACTTTAAGCCTAACTAATAAATTTAAGCTAGATATAATAAAAAAATTTAATCAAACGGCAAAATCTTAATATAAATCATTATCGAAATTTTATTTCTTTTAAATATCACAGAAAATAATTATTAGCTTTTGTATTGAACTATTTAAGCTCATAAACGCTAATTCATGAGACTCATCTAATGACTAACTTGCAGATACAAATTTATTTGGTAGACACAAATAATTAGAACAATAAGCTTTTGTGAGACTTCACTAAGAAATGTATTGCTTATATTAACGACCTGCAACTGATATTAAACACGGGGGAAAAGATGAGTATTTTATGAAAAAAGTATATGTGTTTTGAGAACAAATTTAAACATAATTCAATTTAACATTTGTATAAAAACTAACTTCTTACGAAAACAGAGTGCAAATATGATAGTTTTTTTTTTCAAAAATATACCTGATGGGAAAATTGTTTTTCGACGCCTTCCATCTTTCGCAGATCCATTGAAAGGAGTTGTCGGTAAAGTTGTCCTAGTGTTCGGAATTATGTCTGAATGAGAAATTACATTTGTTGATGGCTGCGTAAAACCTCGTCCTAAATCTAGCACTGGATCGTCTGTTTCTGGTGTCCATGCGTCATCTGCTTCCCTCATTGGACAGCAAACTCTTGGAGCCTTCCCTTCAAATCCACATATAGACTTCCTCATAAGATCCATATTTCTTGCTTCGACCAACTGACGACATTGCAAGACAGGTATACAATTCCCTGTTCTTTCGGATGGAGTGGTACATGAATCTCTTTTGTCAGTTTGTTGAGGAAAAACTATGTTCCGAGCTATTGATTGTTAAATGAGTAATATTAATATCTATACAGGAATATCAAAAAATAATGAAGTAAAAATTTCGAAACAAAAAATTTCAGCTAAAATTTATTACAAACTGTACAAATAAAACTGCTGAAAGTGACAATGTCTGTTAAAAGTCATTAATTATTAAAAGGAATTCTTCAATTTTTATTCCATTGTTTTAACTTGTTTTGTCTTGCTTTAATCAGCGCTATACTACTATCTAATAATTTGATTTCCTAGAGTTTTTAATGTTTTTTTAATTAATTTTAAGAAAATAAAAGCATATCGGACTTAAAAATTCAGACTCATGCAGCATTCTAGTCCAGAAACAAAGAGTATGTTTCAGAACACTTTAAAAAAGAGCTTTTGAAAATAAATTATAACTATAATCTCTGTATTAAATATGTGATTATAGAGTAACTATAGTACGACTCTCTCTTCATAAGAAAATTCTTCATTTAAAATTTATCATTCTCTTTAGAAAAAAAATTCCAAGTTTTTCAACTCTTATTCTCTTAATTTTGCAGTTTTCTGTTCAAGAATCAAACAAATATTTTGAAAGCCTTAAATTTTGTTCTAAGGGTGAATAAATTGTTGTTTTCCTCTTTCTCTGATTAAAATAATTCAGATATTCTAATATTTCTCATTAGAAAAAATTTCAGAGAGAAGTATATTCATAAAAAACATAATGTGTTAAAAAAGTTGTTCAGACTCATTTTGAATTACTAACTGTGATAATGTTCGAGATATTATTTTTAGTAACAATCTTCAAGGTGAACTAATTACCATGACAATAGGATAAGCAACGTAATAATGAAATCTCGAAAGTCAGTTTAATAGAAAAAGGAAAGTATACTGATATTAGGATAAACTCATTGTTTACCATGAAAGATAATATTTACAAATGAAGATTAAATGTTAAAAACATTGCTTAATTTAACATTTAGAACGGAGGATTCAGTTAAAAGTTCAGATCTTTCAAAGCAGAAAAATTAATTTGAATTTTAGCATATACAAAAATTTAGGTTGTATTTGGTTAAAATTATTTATGATTTACACAACTGTCTGTTAATGACAAACGTTTTGACTTTGAATTGTAATCAGTTGACAAGGGGGACACCTAAACTGATACTTACTCTCTAAACTTCCACATTTTTCCATACTCTTAAATTTCTGCGATAAAATGAATAAGAAAAAAAACATTGTCAAATATTTATAAATATACTCATTTCTGTGAGTAAAGTTATGAATATTTGTACTTTTTTAACCTCTTATTTTAAAAAAATTCAGTTTTTATTTGAAATAAGAGGGGTAAATGAAAACATTTAAATTAATTTTTTAATTGAAAAAAACATGGCTGCAATTGCTCTTAAATTAAAAGACTGACATATTTTGATTACAAATTTGAAAAATATCATTTTCGAATTGTTTAGAAAAAACACTGCTCTCTTTTCTTATCTATAAAATATAAGAGTTTATTTTAAAATAAATTCAGTTATAAAAGTAACATTGCCTAATACAAGAAACTTTTCTTTTCCAATTATGCACTATATTTTTATGCAAAGAAAATCTAGAATATTGTCTCTATATTTAAACAACAAAAAATGTATTTTTAAAAATAAATTTTAAAAATAGTTATTGAACATTTAAAAATAGTTTTAAATAAAGTACTAATTTAGAGTCAATCTCCTCCTTCTTACTGAAGAACCATTATATCGTGGTGTGTTTGTTGTTACCACTCAATTATACAAAATTAAAATTTTAATGATTACTAGCCATTCGAAAAAAAAAAAAAAAAACATTCCAAGCATGTGTCTTATTTTATTTTAAATAAACGCGATATTTCGCATTAGCCTTACACCATTTAATTCAGATATTTCCAATACATTAGAATGAAAAATAGTTTTGCTTGCTTACATACTTACTAATTCGTTGGTTGGCAGTCCTAGTAGTAGTTGTAGAATCAATTACGTTGAAACAAAGTACGCAACCAAGTAGCAAAAATTGCATTACTTCAGGAAGTAAATGAAACAAAATTTTCTCCTAAAAAAGAAATCTTACTGAGTATTTCTTTGTAGCTCAGAATGGATAAGGTTCGCATGTGCCGTTCAAAAATATTCAAATGCAACTGGTCAGCATAGATAATTTCTCTTTGTTCTCTTCCCTCCTTTTCCTCACTTTTCTCTCTTTTAGATTTTTTGACCTTAAACAAAACTTTCTTCCCAGAACCAAATTTTTCAGACCGGCATTTCCGTTAGAAAGCGGAAGAAAAGAGAAACATTTTTTCGTGATGTACATGAACGTGAAAAATATATGTATTCTAAAACTGCAGTAATCGCAGCAGTATATATAACTTACCTTATATATATATATATATAAACTTTTATTCTCATTTCCTTCAAAATTCAAAACATTTTTTTAATTTATAGTTGTATAACGTAAGAAAAAAAATCGGTGTTATTATTTTGAGTACTTATTAACGTATAAATTCTTATCTGCTCCTTTTTTGAATAAAGGTTTTAGTGGAAGTACTTACTGAGAGAATTTAAATTGATACGAATTAGTAGGAGCAGAAATATGCAGACAAATTATTTCAAAAATAAAAGAACTTTATTTTACTTTACTATATTAAATTAAATCACAATCATATTTTCAAATAATAATTCTTACTGTGAGACATACTCATATTCTCTCCCAGTGTATTCCTTCAAATCAATTATCTTTGAATGTTACTATAATTTCTTATCTTTATATACTCATATGTGTATTTCTTTTCATTCTTATATTTGTATTTTACTGCAATTAAAATAATAAATTTTACTGGTTTTGTAAAACTCCATTTTCATTAACTTATATTTAAAAGTTCCATAAAAAGAGTTGTTGTAAATAACTATTAATCATAGCTTTTTCAATACCACATATAAAAAATTACTTAAGAAGTAAATCCTGCCTCACTCACAAATAAACTCGAAATTTTACATGCACGATCTCTTTTATAAAACGAGTATGTTATTTTATGCTAGTGATGAATTCATAGCAAATAAATATAATTAAAGATCATAGACTTCTAGAATAAAAAAAAGAATTTTAAGAATTCTGTCCTACATCAATATATAGTTGAAGCCTTAGCGATTACTTCTTCTATTTCATTCTTTCATTCGAAACATTTAAAGTTCTAATATATCTATTAAAGCCTTTTATACTGTATTTTTAAGATTCAGTAAGATTGAATCATACTTGCCGAATGGTTAATACTTTAGCTTCAAAGGAGACAACATGCGAGTCGAGTTCTGGGTGCAAATTTCGATGCCACTAAGGACGAAATATAAATAAATAAAATTCGTTTTATGAAATATTACGAGCTCCTCCTCTCTAAATTTAATGGGTTTTTAAGTCCTCACACGATATGGTGGGGAAGATAAGATGGTGAGATACCAGGTTCGTGTAGCCTTCGTTTCTTGATCATGATTTTAATATTATAAAGGGTGTTGATCTTTAACCTTCGTGCAGCTCCAGATTTGTGTTAATTCAAACCAAACTGTACAGATAAAACTTTATTTAAATTTTCCAAAACTTAATTTCATTAAAATTATCTTTGCTTATTTCTAGCAAATTAAATCAGCAATTTAGATCAAATATTCTCAAACTAGTTCTTTCTTTCACAAGTTTTTAAAAATCTACCTTATAAACTGCATCTTAAGATTTTTTAATAGTTTGTAAGATTTTTTTTTTAAAACTTCTGAGTCGGCCTGTAATATTAGGATTGATATGATTCGAAAAGTAAGTCAGAAAATATACAGGCTTTGACATCTCTAAGTAGCTTTTTTTTCTCATTTAAAAGCGATAGACAGGTATGAACAATAATAACTTGGTTGTACTTAGATTAGTTGAAATGTTAGTTTTTCTAGATCTGATTTTCCGCTTCCCATAATCAAGGGCAAGTGCCCTTTGAAGAGACCCCTCAGAAAAAGCTTTCTTCTTTCAATACTTATTTATCCTTGAATGAATTTAAAAATTCGAAAAATGACATGGATCTGATATTTTAAATAATTATTTCTAAAGAATGTTTATTGTGTTAAAGATGGATGTTACAGACTTCACATAATATTTTTTGAAAACAAGGAACGAGATTTTATTTTAAAATTTTTTCCAAGCTTAACTTAAACAAAGAAAAATTGAAAACTGAGTGAAGAAAATAAAAAAAAGAATTTAATTATATTGTTATTAAAGCTTTTATCTTTTTGTGTATATATATATATATATTAATTTTATGTGATACTTTACTATAACTCTAAATAATTTTAAACTGTATTATTGAATATGAATTTTATTACAAAAATTGAGAGACTGGCAAATTGGCTTGGTTGTCAATACCCGGTATTGCACTATGATGGTGTGTGTATTATCGTCAAAAAATTACCATTTTGCATTTATGATCACTATGTGTATTTATGGTAGGTGAGATAATTTTTTGGGTGCTAATAAGATATTTTGATGGATTCATGTAATATTAGTGATTGCAAAGATGGGTGCAGACATAATGGGTCAGAATATAAAAAAAACTTTAAAACTAAAATATTCAAAAAATGTTTATAATTGTTCTTCTTTTGGTGGTTTTTTTGGGTTCAAGAGATAATTACACCAGAAAATATAAAACTAGAATTGTTTGGAAAAGTAATTTTGTTAAGAATATATCTAATAACTCTAGGTGTGTGTATAGATTGAAAAATGGATCTAATCAAAATGATATAGAGACAAATAGTAATATTGAGGCGAATTGTTATGATAATTATTTGCAGAATTTGTGTGAGATAAGATTGAAATATAGAAATTGTAATGATAAAAGATGTAAAACTTGTATCATGATATATGCAGAACAGTTATGTTTTAATTTTTAACCAGTTTCATAATTTCTGTATATACAAACTATGATATGCAATAAATATTTAGAGATGTAATTGTGAAGCTAAATTTTATATATTCCAGCAATATTTCTTTTGCCATCTTTCTAAGCTTCGATTGAAACTTTTACTCGGAAAATGTTTTAAAACACCTGAATTAAAAAAAAATGAGAGCTTATTTCATTTCAGTTAGAGGTCAAATATTCAAAAACATGTTTAAGTGTATGTAAAGCATGATCAAATATTTCAATTTCTTAATCTTTAGTTAACTCATTAAGAATTTACAAACATTAAATTTATTTTATATGTATCAAATTCATCCTTGTAATTATATACCGAAATGTTTATGTTGAAATTAAGGTAGAAGTTCAAGAGAAATATTTTAACCCTTTCGAAAATTTAGATTAATATTATTCTTTATAATCAAGAAGATAAATTGATAGGAAAAGAAAATATTGAGCATATATATTTCTATGACATATTTTCAATAAAATTCCAATTTTATCAAACCAATAAATTGCTTTAATATTTTTAGTACCCTGAAACTCAAACATCTGTGAAGCGACACGCACATTATATTCTAATAAAGAGCAAATGTGCATTTATTATATTTTATTACAACGTTTTTCTGAATTTCACTTGGGTGTGTGTGTGAGTGTGTGTCATCAAATTTTCGATCGTTAATTTAACCAACTTCCCATCAAGCTAGAGCTTTGAAATTTCGGGAATCGTTCGTACTCACCTAACAATGCAATATTTAGACATTTACGACAAATTTTAACTAATATTTCAATAATTTTAATAAGTCAAAGTATTCTTTCCTCTCGGCGCTTTTAGGATTGAGGAAAAAATTTCTTTCCCCCTCTGGGAACATCGGGCACTCCCCACACGCCACATGAGGTATCGTAAAACTCACAAAGGGGAGATAGTAAGGGTTGCTGTCTTTCAGTCAGTAATCATTCGCAAGAAGGAAAGATTCCAATATTTGGCGCCGTGTCTTATCACAATAATTTTTTCTGAATTCTGGTTCCCATTTTTTTAATAGAATGACTTACAAACTTTCAAATGCATGTTTTGATTCTATGAGTATTATGAATTTTTTAATACGCTCACAAATGTCTCTTTTTAAGTAAATTTTAAAGTTAAAAATAACTAACAGTTTTAACTAATATTTCAATAATTTTCTTTAATAAACTTTGCCACCATATAAAAACGTTGTTTCTTTTTTATTTCGAATTATTTAACATTACATAATTAAAGATAAGGCTGCATGTACTGATTCTCTTAAGCAATTTTTTTTAATCTAAAAATTTATTTCTGTTTAAT
>BMAW01043644.1:93610-108180 GCA_019974015.1 Nephila pilipes | reverse complement strand
TGTGTGTGTGTGTGTAGGTTATAGGGATTCTGTTTTGTATATTAAGACCATTGTAATAATGGAATATTTTTAAATTACTAGTTTTATTATTACATATTAAATATAGCTAAATTTTATTTTGTTATTGTTGGATAATTTATTATTGAACATGTTTATTATGCTTTCTTGTGCATTTTCGTTTAATATTCTACTTACAGCAATTTAAAGACCTCTTTTTTTTCCCATTTTAGACTTATTCTCTTCTTTATACTTTATAGTTTAATCTATTTATTTTAACTTTATTGTCTTGATTATATTGAATCATGATATGCAATAACAATAAATTTTTTCATTGATTTGGTAATAATAGTATTTTTACTAGTTTTAATTTTACTTTTTAAATTTGGTTAATTTAATTTTTCTATAGTTTTGCAATTTATTATTAGTTTGTATAGATATTTATTTGGTATTTCTATTAAGACTTATTATTATTATTATTATATATAAATCCTTTAGAATAACACTATTGCATTTAAAAAATACGAAATTAATTTTCTTAAAACTTCAGCCACCTTTACTGATTCAAAAGCACTGAAAATCTCTTAGTAAAATCAGATAGATTTATTGTTTATTAGTGTTGCACTAAGAAACAACACCAGGAGGATTAGTGAATGACCTCGAATTGACCTCTCTGAGTTGACACTCTACTCTCTAACTTTCAACACCACGTCAACGGGAGGACTTTGAGCCCCGACTAATTTAACACTCATCAGTGCCGCTACACTTTAAGGATATCGGAACTTGAGCCCATGACCCTCGATTACCGCGAGCACTTAGTAAAATTAGAAGTAATGAAGTAAAAAAAATTGACAAACCATTTGTCAGGTCTCTCCACATTTGAAATAATTGTTGTTCGAGCTTGCCTTCAATATAAAACAGTCGTTTTCTTTTCTTTTTTTTTTTTTTTTTTTTTTTTTTTTAATTAGTATTATTTCCTCCTGAAACTAAGAAAGGGGGAAATGCATATTATCTTTATAAAAATGATTTTTTTTTCTTTTCCATTTTATAAAATGGTGAATTCTTTGTAATATGAGAGAGGGAGAATAAAGAGTTATTTATTTATTCCACTTCAAACATGATTTTAATAATTATAGGTTTGGTGAAACTGAATTTTCAAAAAGGGGATTAAAAACAATTTCTAACATTAATCTAACCCTGAATAGTTTCATAATCAACATTCAACTGAAAAGCATGAAAAAAATTGACTAAAATTTGAAAGTGATTTAATTCTAATGTTACAATCTATTACCTATTAAATAATACATGAAATTTTTCGGATCAAAATTGATGAAAAACCAACATTTATACGGATCGCAACAATATCCAGTTTGGATTGAATTATATCCAATCGTTATACTCAGAAAATATTGTATACACACACACACACACAGATATATATATATATATATATATATACACGTAAGAGGTAAAAGTCATAGGATACCTCTCCTGCGAAGTGCAGCAACTCATCGAGTGGTTTTGACTCAACAAAGCGTTGGAAGTCCAATGAAGAAATTTCCAACTATGCTGCACCTACAGCCATTCTTGCTTGCGAAAGTGTTGCCAGAACAGGACTTTGTGCATGAGCTGACCTTTCAATCAAGTTCCATATGTGTTCGATGAGATTAATGTCTAGCAATCTAGGTGTCCTAATCATTTTCTGGAATTGTCCACAATGCTCTGCAAATCAATCGTGAATGATTTTGGCCCGTTGAAATAGCGCATTGTTATCCTGGAAAATTCCATCGTTGTTTGGTACAAGAATTTGATGGCAAATGGTTTCCAAAGATGCCGCAGATAACTATTTCCAGGCAATTATTATTTCAGTTTGACCAGAGGATCCAGTCCATTCTATGTAAAAATGACCATCATCATTATGAAATTACGACCAATTTGCTCTGTGCCTCGTTGACAACTTGAATCCATCGTTTACGCAACATTCGAACCTTACCAATAACCCTTATCAATCGGAATCGTTGCTCATCTGACTAAGCAATATTTTTCCAGTCGTCTGGGGTCTAACCTATATGCTCACGAGCCAAACAGAGGCACTGCAGTCGCTGACGTGTCGTTTATAAAAACACTCGAGTCGGTCTTCTGCTGCCATATCCCTACAACATCAAATTTCATTTCACTATCCTCGTTGACACTTTTATCATATGTCCCGCTTTGATTGTTGATGATAATTAACGTAGTGTTGCTTATCTGGTAACACTGATTACTATACGCAGATGTCACTTATCACGATCATTAAGTAGACACGGTCGGCTACTGTGTTGTTTTTTGTGGAAGGTAATGCCTGAAATTATACATTCTCGCTACATTCTTGACTCCTTAGATCGAGGAATGTTTAATTCCCTAACAATTTCCGAATTGGAATGCCCCAGACATCTAGCTCTAACTAACATTTAGTATTTAAAGTTTGTTAATTCTCGTCGCAGGACCATAATCACTTCAGGAAATTTTCACATGAATCACTCGAGTAAAAATAAAAACCCTGACAACGCACAGTCTAGTTATACATTTCTTTTGCAATGCTATAGCTATCTGAATATTTGTGTATTGCTATCCCATGATTTTCGGACTTAAGTGTAAATAATGATGCCTCTATAAATAAATCCTAGCATATTTCACATATTAAAATTATTCAATATTAGTTCCTGCGTATCCAAACAATGAATATATTTTCATCTTCACCAGTGATGGTCAATAAAATTTTAAAAAATATTAAAAAAAGCAAAAATAAAATTTTCTTTCACAAAAGTGCAATTTTATTTTCGTACGATGATTTTACGATTGAACGACAATTGAACAATTCCGATCAATACAATTACAAAAATTGTAGTTTAATTAATTTTGCTTTAGAATCAATAATGCATTATTAAAATTTGGCGATTACAATTTCATGCAAATAATTATGACACTTGTATTGTAACAGAAAAAAAATATATGAATGGTTGATTTTTAGCACAGCATCAAAAGGTCTCTTTTGATACAATACATCACATTTATACTCATTTTTTAACTTAAATTCAAACTTTATATGTCAAGAAAATTACACTGTGAATGATAAGTATTTCAGTGAATGTTTCTTAATCGAAAAGAAAATAATATTTATAATGGAACTCTTCAATGTGTTACTTTATTTGTATTTACAAAATGTAGACGGAAAAAACTTTGTTTATGCTGACAATCGGTAAATAATTTTATAGTATTATAATTCCAGGTAAGCAACTGTTAATTCTCATAATATTTTTATATTAATATATATTAGGGAAACATTGTGTAAGAAGTTCACAGTTGTTCCTCTCATATAACAAGGCTTTTGGAGATGGCAGAAAATGTCATTTAAAACATAATAAACGGTATAATTTTACTTACAGATAGATACAGTTGAGTAAAATGAATACTCCATGAATAATTTTTTTTTTATTTTCTTATTATTGAAATAAGGTGATATATTTCATTACGAAGTGTAAATCAAATTACATTTACTTAATGTATAAGCAAATAAATCGATTCATTTTTCATTCGGCAATTCATATATGAGAATTTTCTCGGGAAAAAAATGCTCCAAAAAGAAAAAATGACTTATAATTCTCACAGCACAAAATTTCGACTACACAAGTAAAATTTCAGTAACAATTATTAATTGTTTAGATTTACTTACCAAAACTTTTGATTGTCGTAAATCTAGGCAATGGCTGGAAAACTGACTTTCAAATAGAAAGCACTGCTATATTCATGAACTTGTTTCAAGTGGCACGAAAATTCCTCTTGTTGAATTTACGCCATTTCACCTGTTTCTCCTGGAAATGAAGTTTTTTTTCTGCCTGTTTACAGTTCGATAGTAATAGTATCGCATTTCGTAAATCTATTTGAACCCTTCTTTTCATTAGGCAAACATTTTTAAAGTGTATTGCACAACTGCGAAACAATCATTCAGTTTTAAATTAAACAGAAAGAATTTTTCACCTTTAGCTCTCTTCCCTGAAAATGATACTCTGTAGCACTTTTACTAAACATTAGAGTTCTGCGTAAATTGAGAATTCATGCTTTATGAAATCACTTAAGGGTATGTCATGAAATGTAATTTTTTTACAAGGCTTTGTTGAAAACCGGTTGCTCTTTAGAGTTTTCCGTCTTTTAAATTCTTTAACAGAAAGGAAACCTCAGGAACTTCCTTATCTATTGCAAAAAGGTCATCAGTTACTCTTAATATAATAATCACAAGTGCATGTTATTAACTAAAAGAATTCCGTTTTTCCATTATTTGTGTAATTTCTATAAAAAAAAATATTTCGTCAACAAAATTAGAAAAACTAACACCATTCTTCATAATTAAAGCACTTTTTCGATATAAAAAAAATCATTTACTAACATAAAAATAAAGTATTCTAGATGTATGCTTTTATTTTACTTCTTTTGGCATTTATTTCCTTTAAAAACTTAAAAGAGATGAAGATTAATGTTGAAAATTCTTTTACTTGTATGAAAAAGCACTACTTCTTCAGCACATAAAAAATAAACAAAGTTATTTATTAATGACAGTATTTTTCAAAGAAATTCAAAAAGACTTCCGTATAATTAACGTATTTCGATATTTCTCATTAGTTCTTAATTATATTCTCAGATTGTTTGAAAAAAAATAACCAGCATGGTATACTTATATAAGATCCTATTGATATCCTCTTATTTGATTTTGAAAAGTAATAAATATCTTATGAATTTACATTTCAATGTTTTTCATGTACGATCACCTAATTTGTATTTTTGGAGAGTTTGCTTTTAAATTTACACTATATACAGAGAGATCCTCACTTCTGGAAGAAAACTTTTAAATGACTTAAGAAAAATCTATGAACAATAAGAAATTGTTAGAAAGTAATACGAAAGTTCTAAATTAAATTGCAATTTAAGTCTTCTGGAAATACATTTTCTATAAAGTAAGCAATGAAATGAAAAACACTTCACTATATTTAAATACAATTTAGAGTAATTCAGTAATAATGAAGAGTCAGTAAACAGCAATAATTTCATTCTTAACACCGCGAAACAATCCCGACAATGAGATTTTGATTTGACAAGCTACTGATCAATTAAAAGCTAACCATCACCATTCTTTGAAATTCAATCTTGACGATGCAAAGAGCTCATGAAAGCATATCGAAAATTTAAATAATATTACGCCAGATTTGTATAGAAATATCCTGTACCTCGGATGATCTCTGAGTGCTTTCTTAAAAAAAGGATACATCGACTTAGAAAAAACTTTGGCACTAGAAATACTATTCATATAGATTCAAACATTCTTAGAAGAATATAATAACAGTATACAAATAAACAAAAATATATATCTTAGAACAGTTCAGATCAATAAAACCGATCCAAATCGGCAAAAATCCAGCATTCATAATAAAAATTCGCAAATCATATTGTATGGCTTAATTGTTTTATGTGATTTCCTATAATTGATTAATTCACCAAAATATAAGATTCTACACACAATAATAAGTTCTCATTAATTTTAACTTAACTTTTAATCACTTATTATTTATCAAAAATACCCAATTGCACTGAACACTTGAGGTAATTAAGCTATATTTACCATATCGGAGATTAAAGCCCAACAGGGCTAGGTACTCCAATATCGACATTATTAAGAAGTGTAAGCTATCAGAAATGCATGTCCGGTTTTTTTCACCATCTATTAATAAACTATTTTTCCTCTTAAAAGGAACGTGATTCACTGAAATATACAGATGTCAACCTCTAAATGGGGGCTCGTCCAACGAATCCGAATTTAACGACGACGTAATTAAAATTTAAAAGCGAACCGAAAAAATACTACACGAACTGGCTAATGGAGTCTGATGGATTTGCTGCCGTTAAAAAAATACGGACACTCGATTTCATTAAGTACAGACGGTGTTTGTGATCGAGAGCTTGTGAGTACTTCTCTAAGTACAGACAGTACTTATATTTCTATAAAACTAGGAAAATTTATATCTGTTGTGATTGTTCCAGTGTATTCGAAAAGTCGTTGCTTAAAAATAATAACAGACAGTTATTACACGCCCTTGTACCGTTGTGTCTAGTAACTGTTCAAGTGTTTTGGAAACATCACTGCTAAAAATAGGGGTAAGTACTCTTCTCTATTTACCTTTTAATTTATATAAGAAAATAAATTTTATTCACTGACTATGCTAATCGAACTACATAAAAATGAATACCCTTATTTATATTCTGCACTTTCAAATTTTCTTTACAAAAAAGAGAGAGAAATATTAAAATAATTAAATTGTTAAACATAATATTGTTCAATGATGCATTTGATAGCAATAGAAGAAAAATTGAGAAGTTTTTTCTCATTTCCAACAAATTTCAATTCTGAAAATCGAAAAAAAATTAGAACCAGATTCTTTTTTCCCTACATGATTTAGTTTGTGTTTTAAATATGTAAGAGTAACATATATGTACTAACAGTAAATAAGAAAAAGAAACTCCTTAATAGTCTTTTTCAATTGTACCGAATTTTAGCGAATTGTAGACTTTTGACTCTTCGTCGTTAAACAGTGATGAGGAACTTTCTGATAACTAAGCGGAACAATCCGATTTCAATCTTTCCTTCTCCTGAAATATCGTCAATATTAAATCATAACATGTTTATTAATGCATTTTACCCTTCATTTTATTTTGTTTTCAAAGATTTCGTAAATTCTTATCGAAAGTTTTATGATAGTGATATGTATGACGTGAAGAGTTTCACACAAATCTGTGAAGAATCATTTCATTTTTTCACATCGTTGGATGAACAGCAAAAATAATATTTGCAAAAACTTTGATTCTGGGTCAGCAAAGAATTTTCTGTAAACTCAACACAATCTTACGACATTTCTTTCATTTGAAAATGCTTTATTAAAAGAATTCCATCGTCAATTAAATGCTTTTAGTTTTTGTTAACGTCGCACTAGAAGAAATACGAGGGCTATTGGCGACGGACCTCGTAATTTTGAACCTCGGTCAAGTGACGAAGACGACACCTGAGCTAGCACCCCCCTCTCCTAATTTCCACAAAAACGGGAGGACTTTGGCCCCGACAAATCAAACATGCATCAGCGCCTGCTACACGGCGGGTCTTTAGCGGCCAAGGATCGAACCCGCAATTGAACGAAAACCGCCGGCCACGAATGCGAAACCATGACCATAAGGCTGCCGCGGCAGTCAATTAAATGCTGCTGAAATTCTAATGCAATTAAGAAGATATAAATTATGCAAAAATAAATCATTTTCTTAATATTTCTTCGCAATAAAGGAACTCGCAAATAATTCCTACGAAGCTATTGGCGATTCTTCATTATTTCTAGTGATCCTGGTCGCGGGTGGAAGTTTTCATCTAGTCGAGGGTTCGAGACTTGATGCCAATAATGACCTACCATGTAACCAGGTCTGATGCATGTTAAATCTGTTGAGGCTTAAAATCTTTCCGTTGACGTAGTGTGGAAATTTGGAGAGGGAACAGCCAGCTCAGGGGTTGTCGTCGTCACTTGACCAAGATTCAGTATTACAAGATACGTCGCCAATAGCCCTCGTGTTGTTTCTTGTGCGACATTAATAAAACCAACCAATTAATCTTCATTATTTGAATATAGTATTTATTAGTGGCAAACTAGATAACCCGTCCAATAAGGCTATTTTATACGGTGCAAAATCTATTTCAGAATTTAAAGAGAAAAGATATATTATCATATTTATAATACTATGAATCAACGAAATATTCTTCATAATTTGGTTTCAAGTTATAATCAATTAAGACTGAAACTACTGATATCCAAATGTCTATTCATTTAAAGAATGAAACACCAATAACGCTATACCACGACGATTACCTTTTGCTGAAAAAAATATTGTGAATAACCAATAATTAAGGAAATGCTTAGCGGATGGTGTTGTTGAGCCCCGATCTTCGGAAATTTCTAGCCAAATAATGGTAATTGGAAAAATAGACGGAACCTCAAGAGTTTGTTTTGATTATATACAACTTAATAAAAACATTGTAAAAGATAATTATCCCTTACCTCTAATAGACGATCTGCTTGATAACCTTCAAGTTGCAAATACGTTCATCTTAAGTTCTACGTAAAAGAGTAAAGTTTTACGTAATACTTTTCTTCATTTACAAATAGAACAAAATAGCCGACGATATACATAATTTGTGACACATAATGGACAATTTCAATTTCTACGCGCCCCTTTTGGTCTTCGCTCGTCAACAACAGTGTTTCAGCGGTACATAAACACAATATTTAAGGATTTGATTATTAAAGGTCATGTTTTAATTTATAGGGATGATGTCATTATAAAATCTAAAGATACAAAAAAAGGTCTCGAAAGGCTTGCATCTATGTTTTCACTTGCTTCCTCTTGTGACTTAGACATAAATTTTCAAAAATGTAAGTTTTTAAGAAACAAATAGAATTTCTTAGCCATGTGATTGAAAATAGTAAATTGTATCCATAACCGCAAAAATCGAAGCTGTTGTTAATTTTCCTGAACCGAAATGTCACAAAAATTTACAATCTTTTCTTAGTCTTGCTGGGTATTTTCGAAAATTCATTTTAAATATATCCATTATTGCACATCCTTTAACAGAACTTCTGAAGAAAAATCGTGAATTTGAATTTACTGATAGAGATATACAAACATATTCAATAGTCTCAAACAATGTTTATCTTCCCCACTTGTTCTTAACATTTACAATCAGAACGCTGATATCAAAATTCATTGTCAAGCTAGTATTCATGGTTATGGATGTATTTTACTCCAAAAATCAATGACAGATTATACGCTTCCCCCAATATAGTTTATGAGTTGGAAAACGTCAGATACCGAAACAAAATACAGTAGCTGTTTTAGCTGTTGCCCAAGCATTAAAATGATTAGAATCTACTTGTTAGTCAAACATTTCAAAATAGTAACTGATTGCAACGCATTCGCGATGATACGAAAGAAAAAAGATTTGTGCATTCGAATATTGCAATAGGCATTGCAACTACAATATTTTGAAATTGAACTAGAATATCGTTCCGGCTCCGAAATGAATTACGTAGACGCGTTAAGACAAGACTTTTGTAACGAGATTGTCTGATATTATCAATTTGGGTAGTACATTAGATTTGGTTTAGTTTTATTAACGTCGCACTAGAAGCAACACGAGGGCTATCGGCGACGGACCTCGCAATTTTGAACCTCAGTCAACTGACGAGAACGACACCTGAGCTGATACCCCCTCTCCTAACTTCCACACCACGCCAATGGGAGGACTTTGGGCCCCGACAGATTTAACGTGCATCTGCCCCGGCTACACGTTTGGTAATGCAAGACAGTTTCGTTACAAAAATCAAAATGGTTCATGAACAAGACTCTGAAATCTAAACTATGAAAGAACTTTTAAGAATTAAACCTTGTCATGATTACCTTCTAAAATCAAATATACTCTACAAGTTAATTGATGGTGAAGAACTATCCGTAGTTCCTAAAAATAGGCAGAACGATATTACACGGAATGCTCATTAGCGTGAACACTATGCTTCTAAACGAACACAGAAGAAGCACTGAAGTATCAGTTCTATATCCCTTAAGTTTAAGAAAAATAGACTGTTTCATTTAAGCGTGTTCCGTGTATTTTGGTTTATTGCAAATAATGCAAACAAGATGGTTTACTGTACCCTATCGAAAAAGAAGCCATTTCTCTACACCCATATCATGTCGACCATTTAGGCCCATTTCCTGACACAAACAAGAATTATTAACATACTTTTGCCAACGAAGTCAACAGATGCTGCAGAAGGTATTGCAAAATTAGAAAATCAAAAATACATATTTGGCAATCCATCTCAAATTATTTCTGATTGTAGTACCGCATTCACTTCTAAACAGTTTCAAGATTATTGCAGTACCGAAAAAATCGAACATTTCCCAATCACCACCGGATTACCTAGAGCAAATGGATAAGTAGAGTGTTTAAATTCTACATTCAAATTAGATATATCCAAACTTTCCCTTGACAATCCTGAAAAATAGTATATGCACCTCAAAGAAGTTCTCTAACTTTTAAAATCACAGACATAAGTTTATTCTCATGATTGGTGTATGCAGTTTCACTGAGCCTGGGTAAATTTAATGTAGCACATAACTTATATGCAGCAGAAAAACCTTTTGCAATTTGTCTCATGGCATAAACAAATATTGCATTTACCTCAGGATAGTTTAATGTTTTCTTCGAGCTGGAAAATCCCGTGCAAAAGTCACAATGTTAACATTTTACTGCAAAACTTGAGCACAATCCATACCTCGAGTCTTCATGTAACAGCAGACCGTCGTGGAAGCATTTGGAGGCAACAAAGTTGTAAAATTGTACATAAAAAAAGTTCTATGTCAATAATTATAATTATATGGTTAATGGTTTATTTTCATATTCAACAATTTCTTCATCGAGAATGGCAGAAATGTTCAATTTTGAAGCACTGGCACTAGTAGTTACAGTACTATTTTTGCTATCATTTTTAGTAAAACCATTACCACAAAATTTTCGTTTACTTTTAACACTATTCTTCTTTTTGAATTTCCTATTTTAAACGAAAATAATTGAGCTTTTCAGCAATAAAAAAAATCTTAAACAGCAACTTATAACGATTAGAACAGAAACCAAAACAAATGTAAACAAACAATAACATTTCTCTTTTTTTGCCAGATTTAAGTTAAAAATGTATTTAAAAACCTGTTGCCAAATGTATTTTCAAACATTCTGAAAATTCAGATTCATGTTTAAAATTTATTTATTTTGTACCATTGTACATATAAACGATATTTTGAAAAATAAAAATGTAAACAAACATTTCTTCCAACTTCCTGCCTGCAGACATGCACTTCCGTTTCTTATAACTTCGTGGTACACTGTGAGATTTTAATGAAACCAAATAAAATGCGATGGAAAGCTTAAAAATTCTTCAGGCAATCTAGCAATATTCAATATTTGATTGTGATAAAATTCTCTCCTCAGCATATTAAAATAAGTTGTAATCTTCATTACTGCTGATAAACACTCGTAAAAAATCGTAGTAATTAAATAAAAATGGGACAATAAGCACATGACACAGCAGAAATATGGAGATATATATTTTTTGCTCGAGAAGGAAAAGAATTTAAAATTGATTTTTCGTATAGCCTCGATGGTATGAAGGATCATTTGATGTGACAAAATAGTCTAAGCTCTGTTTTCTTGGTTCAGACAAGATAATAAAAGAAAAAAAATCATGGAGAATTTTTTTTTCTTTTTTTCGTTCTCCAAAATGATAGAATTTTATCATGGATTTAGAAACAGAAGAAGAAAAAAATTTGAGATTTTAAACACGCTTTTTTTTCTTTCAAGTAAAAGATCATGTATCATTTCACGCCTATCAGGAATGAAGAAGAATCTACTATATCCCCTTTTTGTCACAATTATAGATTTTTGTATCTTATTTATTTATCCATTAAAAGCTTAAAATTAAAAATAATGGCTTATTTATACTTTTGAGAGATAAAAAGCAAATGAAGAGTTTCTCCTAAAAACCTGTGTAAAAGTGCATAGGTGATTCAGTTAATTTTTACTATAATTTTTTAAGAAACTTATTTATTTACAAGGGAGCAAGCGAACATCAAGTTAAAAGCAGACAAAGGATTAGCTGACATCACATAGGCGGATACCGACATGGACGATAAACATAAAACAGAAACTATATCGTTCGGCTCTTTCAGAGCATATAGCACTGAAGCACGCATTTCAAGTGGTGTTAAGGATTGTTGGAATTGCGCATGCTCATAAGTCCGAATGCTACACAGTTTAAAGCACATTTATTGCTATGGTGAAATTGTCCATAATACTGTACATTATTATTTCTTTTTGTGGAAAGATATTTTACTATTTAAGAAATAATAAAGGATTCTAAAAAATATATTAGTGAGGTAACGAGAAAAAATTATAGTAAGTTTCTGAAGAAATCGTACCTTTGCAAAGTAACGAACATTTCATCCTTTCAAACAATTAAAATAAAATTTCTGAGTTGCATTTTTACCAAATCATTTGAATACATTTCTTTGAATATGCTTGCTTACTTGTCGTATAAAATATTTTACATGTAAAAGCTTAAGTTATTTTATATGTTCTTTTTATGAAAATTTTGAACGGTATTTTACGCTTTAATGTCTTAAGAATAATCTGTCTCAAAAGCCAGAGAGAGTTTAACTGTCATCAGACTCGTTTATTGATATATTTCCTTGGTTGACTTCGTTTTCTATGAGTTTACAGTAATAATGGTTAAAAGTTTAATGTGAAGATTATTTATGTCTACAATTCATGAACATGCAATGGGGGAAATTAAGATATGAATTAATGTACAAGCAGAATTAACTATTATCACCTTCGACGGATTGAAATGGGGATCACTTTTTTTTTTTATCCAAATCTATTTATAACTAGAATCAAGATGACATATTCAAAAATTCTGAAAGAGTTCGAAGGAATGGTACGTATCTTTACTTTACAAATATTATACACGTAAGGGTAATTTTTTTTTCCCCAACTGTATATCCTTAGAGAAGCTTTCGTAATTTTAACACTGCTGGTCATTAAAATTGTAGCACCAGGAAGGAATAATCTGACGAACGTCAAAATCACATAAAATCAAGAAGAGGTTAGGAAATGCATATTATTAGTATTTCAGAGCATTTAGACAAACTTTTACTAAGCGTAAAATAATCAGAAAGGAATACTTGAAATATTTTTTTGTTTCGTAATGCGAACACATTTTCTTCAAATTTCACTTCTCCATTAACAAAACTGGACGTTTTGAGAATTATGAAGACACTTCTCAACTTTCGTGATAAGTTATTTTGAAGCATTTAATGTGTGTTAATCCAATAGTACCTCACATAAAGGAACACCCACCGGATCAGACATTTCGTTCCTTACATAAAGATGTCTTTTCTTCGGAAGGTAACAATAAACAAGCAATTTAATTGTAAATTTAAGTTGTATCAAGCTTTAAGTACACTGCAGGTCATTAAAATTGCAAAACCAGGAAAGAATGATCTGACGTACGTCAAAATCACATGAAAGGAAGAAGAGGATGAGATATGCAAATGAATAGTATTTCAGTGCATTTAGACAAAACAGGAGGGAGAAATGACACCTGAAGCAATGTGAAAAAGAAACGTTATGTAGTGGATTCCTCATTCAGAAGGCACTTTGTAAGGTTGTAGTTTGCTCCGGATATAGTGTTATGCCTCGAATAAAAGAAGAAATGCTTACCTGCCTGTGTGGGATTTCGATAGAGACAAAATCGTTGCCTATCGAGAGTGTGCATTTTCGTTCTGTGATATTGCCCATTACACTGGTCGAAATCCAACCACTGTCATGCCAATATGGAATCAATGGGTTGCTGAAAGTCATACTGAACGGCACACAGGATCTCCCCACCCTCCTATGACACGCCCAAGAAGACAGACATTTTGTGAGGTCGGCCCTGCAAAACCGTGTAACCACGTCACGGACCATTAGTCAGGAAATGGGCATGTTTACAGCACGCCCGGTATCCACTCGTACGGTGCGACGATGTTTGCAGCAGCGTGGACTGTCAGCACGACGATCATTACTTCGACTTCCCTTGACAATTCAGTATAGAGAGAGACGGAGAATCTGGTGAGCCGAATGACAAAGCTGGATACAGGAGTGGTACAATGTCGTCTTTTAAAACGAGTCCCAGTTGTGTGTGCAGTATTTTAATGGCCATATACGTGTCTGGAAACTCCAAGGAGACTGCTCGTTGCCTGCTTGTATTCGATATCGACATAGGAAACCTGTCCCTAGTGTGATGGTTTGGGCAATTATTGGGTATACGACACGCAAATCTCTAATTCGGATCGACGGTAATTTGAACGCAGATCGATACATTTCTGACATCTTACGTCCAGTGGTTGTGCCCTATCTTCAAGTCTATCAAAAGCTATCTTCCATTTAGCATAGTTACTCATTTTGCGATGTAGAATCTCACTAAGAACGGATTTGACGGAAGTCTTATCCAAAATGTAATTTTCATCCTTTAATCTACTCTTATCCATCGGTTATGTTACTTTTGGCGACTTTATCGCCGAAAATGATATGACCGACGTCAAAAGGAAAATATTTTTTTACATGTATACTGTGTATTGTCACCAATTAAGTTTACTTGGTGAGATTTGAGCGTGCGAAATGGAAAAATACCAAATAATTTTATATTGAAGAGCTGATGGAGGATCCGAAAAATTTTAGCGAAGAGGCTCTTCATGCGAAATTTTGTGCATGTCGAATTTAGGAAACGTACATATTTATCGATAGAAATAAATCAGTTTGGAATCCCGAGGTTGGTGGAAGATTAGTTTAGCTCCAAAACTTAGCGGGATTTTGAAAAATACTAAAATGGCGACTTCTTACGGAGTAGCGCACACGCAAA